>DWLH01001436.1:0-12978 GCA_018249795.1 Heliconius telesiphe telesiphe
TTAGTTCCGCCACTCAACACGCAATGCCTCGAAAAATTCCGTGGAAAGTGAGGAACGGAGTGTCTTAACACTAGGTTCAATATGCCAACTGTGCTTTATGCGGAATACAGCGTGAAGCTGTTTTATTTATGATTATATTAAAAATATTGTAGGTATATCCCCAACCCAACTATAAATAGGAAGACAAAACTGTCATATAATATTCAAAAATGGTTATACCTATGTGTTTTTATTTCTTTTAAAAGATCACGACCTAAGTTTGTGAAAGAAATGTTCCACTGAAAAAGATTGTGTTCTAACAACACGCATATACTCAGAACTCTAGGGACGAACTTCCAAAAGTTCTTTCGTGTTGTCTTATTTATAATAACTACCTGGAATATGAAATAAAGAAAATTAAGATATTTGAAAAGTTTAGCACCTTTTTCATACAGAAAATTACTAATAATGTGCCGTAATACTTATTAATCATATTTATCTTTATAGAAACTAAAAACTAAACTAAACTAGTTTCACGCTTTATCCCTAGCTAGCGGGGTAATCAGAGAGAACAGAGCGCCAAACGCTACGGTCTCTACATACCTCTTTCTCTGTCGTCAACCTCTTCATACATGCCCTCCAGGATTATCTTTATAGACAACCATAAAAATAATATTATTACATAACATAGGTTAATAGTGACCTGCACTAAACGTATCAGGTGCTCACTCATGTAGACGACAAAATAGACCCAACAGTCAGTAAGTTAAATCTTTTCTTTTGTGTGCAGTAGGATTTTTCTATATTTATTATTTATATATATATATATATATGCACATCACATCACATCACACAGAAAATATGTACGAAAGTTGTTTTTGAGCTACAGACAGGGAGACACTTGGGGTTAAGACTCCTCCGTTCCCCACTTTTCACTCGAATTTTGGAGTCATTGCGTGTTGAGTAGTTGAACTCAACGCCACGCTTTGCCTGGACGCCAGAGCAAATGGAAATATTATAGTCAGATTTTTTGCCGCTGCGGCACGACTCGCCCCAATCTCTCTCTCAATGATAACAAAATGACGCATAAAACTAAACAAACTAAACATAAACAAAACGTGATGCCGGAGTGAGTGATAACTGATAAGAGAGTATGAGGCACCCCAATTGACCTTTGAAATTATAATATTGATGATATGATATGATGTAAATGTTAAGGATCAATCGAAAAAGCTTAGCACTCCATTTTTTTTCTAATACCAAAGACAATGTTTGAAAAAAATGTAGTGAATGTTATTTTATAAGTTCGCCTTTACATATATAATGTGTTTATAAATGCTTATTTTCATGTATTTTAAAATTAATATTTTATAATATTAGTATTTCTTTTTTAATAATTTTACAATTTAGAACCCCTTCCTTATTTTAGTTTTTTTCAATTTTAAATATATGTATATTTACGTAGATAAAGCCTCCTCTACTTTCAATCATATAAAAACTATAGATATCAAGTGACAACGCTCTCACGGTGCCTTATTATGGTAATGTAATTGAAGACCCATGGACGACACTCGCAAGCCAATAAACTCTGGTCATCAACCTTATTACTTTTGTGCTACATACATTTAATTACTTATACGCCAACTTCCTATTTTATATAGACACTTAATACTACAAATTAAGAAAAAATAAAATATCAGTCAAGTGTGAGTCAGACTCTCCCTCCGAGGGTTCCGAACCAAATTCATTATTGAAAAATTCGAGTATCGGCTGTACTCGTACTCGTTTGTTTAAAATGAACTGTAAATAAAATGTAATAGCTTTTTTTCTTTCATATACCTTTAAATTTAAATTGTTCGAATATGTTATGGCCTAAGATCCCATTGCATAAATCTGTAGGAATCAGTAATTCTAATGAAACTTATATTTAAGAATGATACATGATAGTAGAATAGATTACACTAGGGTTGCCTAAAAGAATCCTGCCGCAATCACTTTTAATTAATGTTTTTCGTAACTCGTTTTTGGAGAAAATTGCACTCATATGTTTTTATGTGAATCGCACATCATTTGAAAGAAAATCGCATAAGGAATTGGAAAAACAATGGTTGCCAGCGCTCAGTCTGCCCCAAGCCCAGGGTTGTCTAGTTTAAAGAGGTCACTTAAAATTAATATTTGCACTCATGTGCTTTTTTAATGAATTTTTTTTTTTAGCTTCACGCTGTATCCCGCACACAGCAGGGTAGGCAGAGGGAACCTAGTGTTAAGACATTCCGTTCCCCACTTTCTGCCGAATGTTGGAGGCATTGCATGTTGAGTGGCAGAACTCGACACCAGAGCGAAGAAATGGAAATATAAATTTAAGTAAATATTTCATCTCCTGGAGTGGGGATCGAACTCACAACCAGTTGATTTTACAGTCACACCCTGTGCCACTGCGCCACGACTGGCCTCATTTAATGAATTATATATCAAATTAAAGCTTATTTTTTTCGCATCACTAAAACATATGGTTGCCTGGAAAATAACTGCCGCAATCAAAGGTTGCCATCATTTGAAATATTTTACTCCGATTCCATTTTGAGTGGCAGAACTCAACGCCGCGCTTTGCCTCGACACCAAAACGAAGGAATGGAAACATAAATTTAAGTAAATATTTCAGCACCCCGAGTGGGGTTCTTCTTTATATTTTTGTTTTACAACAATGAACTTTTCGTAACACTGTAAGTGATAACCGTGCATTGTGTTACTATTTAAGAAAATGTAACTGTATTTTATATACAGTTACATTTTTTGGCGAAACAACAACATAATTTTACACTTTTGGCGAGACTCAAATTAAATTTTTTGACCAATCTTTTACAGTGCAAGCTATATAACTGTGAAACAGTTTGCCTTATAATATTCGTCAGGCAAAATTATTACTGACATTTAAAAAAGCTGTACCTCATCACTTTGTGACAACTTCATGAATTATCACTGTCTACATTGGATCTATTTGATGTATGTATTATGTGTGTATTTTTATAAAAATAAATCAAAATCAAATCAGCTTCATGCTGTATCCCGCACACTGCAGGGTAGGCAGAGGGAACCTAGTGTTAAGACACCCCGTTCCCATCTTTCTGCCGAATTCTGGAGGCATTGCGTGTTGCGCGCTTGTCCTCGACACCAGAGCGAAGAAATGGAAATATACATTTAAGTAAATATCTAATCCCCAATAATCCTCACTCGAGGAGATGAACTCCTCGAGTGAGGATCGAACCCACAACCAGACAGTTTTACAGTCACATTTTGTGCCCCTGCGCCACAGATAATCTTACAGACTGACGAACAGACAGACAGATAGACAACAAATTGCTCTAATAAGGGCTCCATTTTTTTTTCAAGCACAGAACCCTAAAAATATTATGAGAATCATTAATCTTTATTTTTACAAATTTAAAAACTTTTACATAAGTTGCTCATAATCCGTATAAAATTTGTTGCAAGTAAATTTTTAACAAAGGGAAATCAGTTACCCCTTACCCCTTTATTAGACACTAGCGACCCACGCGTGTCGTCATCCGCGTAAACTTATTGTTATATTTCTGCCAAATCGTACTGAACCTTTTTATTTACATAAATTGTAGCCTATATGTTATTCTGATGTATTAGCTATAATATATTATTTTTAAATTTTAATTATGTCCGTTCAGTAGTTTGAAAATGAAGCAAACACAATCCTGACAAACTTTTATTTTCACTATATTTATAGAATTTAATCGAACAGTATCCTTCTAGGGGTAGGGTTCTTTCTTTAGTAAATATCAACTTGTATTCATGGTTTTGTCTGAGAATTATAAATATTATAACTTGCTAAATTTGAAAGTATACTTTGAAGTTACATTCATACTAGGGGTCGCAATATCGGACCATTCAAGCAAAACCGGGATTTTCGATATCGACTTCAGAAAAATCCCGGGATCCCGGTTTTTTCGATATTTTCGGGATTTGACATAATAAGTAATTTTTTTAGCGAGTAGAATGCAAGAGAGATCTGAAAAGGTGTTGTGGGACGCCCAAGGACGCTTTAGACCTGGAAGAGGGTGTATATTGTATTCAAAAAGTTTTCAGTGCTTTTGTGGACAAGTAAGTTTTCCAAACGCCTTTTCCAAGTAAGTTTTCAAAGTTATAAGAGCGAAATTATGGGAGATACTACCCCGGTACAATGTGAGCGGACTCTTGCTGCAGGCTGTAAATTCTCTTTACAGAAATCACTCAGTCTGCGTGCGAGTAGGAGCTGGCATGTCGCCCTGGTTTGACATCCGATCGGGTGTTAAACAAGGTTGCGCCATGTCAGCTTGATTTCGGGCGCCGCGTTTCGCGGAAGACTGTTGTCCCCGTGTCTCGCGGCCAGTGGCGGATTCGGACGGCCTACATTTGCCAGTACGCGAGTCCCACATAACCCGCTCGAGTCGAGCCGCCCCACTCGGGCCGGTATCCGTAACAGGATTTCCTCTTTTATAAAAAAAATTAAAAAATGTCAGCTTGCTTGTTCAATTTGTATTTGGATAGCTTTCTCCAAGGAGTGAAACAAAGTGATATGGGAGTGAAAGTAGGTGACCTGAATGTGAATTGCCTGCTGTACGCAGATGATGCAGTGCTTATTGCATCATCAGAATGCGAGTTGCAGGCATTGGTCACCACTCTGAAAGAAGGGTGTGAATAAAATGGTCTAAGCCTCAATGCGAATAAGAAAAAGGTTCAGATTTTTGAAAGAGATGAAGAAAGAACGGAATGCAAGATCAGTGTAAATGGTAAGATATTAGAACAAGTGAATGAAGTTTTATACTTGGGAAGTATGTTCAGGAGAGATGGCAGATACGAAATAGATGTAGAAAGGCGTATTGCTGTCGGTAACAAGGTTAACGCGTTTGGCCGTACACAATGCAGTTTTGGTACCGACGCTGTTATACGGCAACGAGACGTGGGTATTACCGAAGAAGAATGAAAAAAAGATGAATGCTGTGGAGATGCGATTTCTTCGTAGGATATGCGGAGTCAGCTTAGCTGATCGAATCCGCAATGAAGAGGCACACAGAATGGCAATGGAATTTCATTATAGTTTTCTTTAAAAAAAATAAAAGCTGAAAAATGTAAATTACTTAAAATACCGATAACTACGGTATGAAATTCAATTATTTTTAACATGGTAATAGTTCAAAGCCTAATGCAACTTATACAATAGAGTTAAAAGAAATTTTACCAGACAAAATAACATAATTATATTTTTTAATAAAAAAATCGACTTCTTCAATTTCAACCACCAAACCAAACTACCCTTTATGTGTACCCTTTCTAATAAAAAAAGAATCATTAAAATCGGTTGAGTTGTTAATTGAATATTGAGATATTCGTCCATTTGTCGCGCACATACATAATGTAAATTTGAGATTTATATGATTTTCTCATAGATACCATTGTTGGAAATGAACTAAATTAAAATAGGACTACACGGGACGCACTAGCTTCCAAATAAAAAAAATGCTCATCAAAATCGGCTCACACAGTCAAAAGTTCTGAGGTAACAAGGATAAAAAATACAGTCGAATTGATGAGCTCCTCCTTTTAGAAGTCGGTTAATAGAAATCTGACATAACTAAATTACGATTATTTTATTTAACCACAATTTAAAAGAAGAAAGTAAATTGAGGCCGTACGTCGCACAGTGGCACAAAGTGTAACTGTAAACTGGTTGCGGGTTCTATTCCCACATGAGGAAATGAAGTATTTATTTAAATTTATATTTCCATTTCATCGCTCTGGTGTCAAGGCAAAGTGCAGCGTTGAGATTCGCTAATCAGCACGCAATGCCTAGCCAATTCCACGGAAAGTAGGGAACAGAGTACCTTAACACTTTGTTCCCTCTGCCTACACTGCTGTGTGCGGGATACAGTGTGAAGCTGAAAAAAGAAGTACAATTAATAGTTGTTTAGTCTACCATAATTATTCTTTTAAACGTCAACGTTGGTGACAATTACAAAAATAATAAAGTAGGTATATTTGTCGGGACTACTTCAAATGGCGATGTCTACAATAAAAAGTATATGTAGGTATTTGGAAAGTAAATTCTGATTGTGAGTTCATAGTTTATAAAAGTTTATATTGTGTTTAGATGACGCGGTAATGTCAATACATTTTAATCATTGACAAGTACGTTGCATTCATTTTCAGTAGATATATTTTTCAAGAGAACTTTCTCAAGACTTTATATATAAAAAATACATTAAATAATCATGTTAAGGAAGTATCAAATATATTTAATGAATTAAACTTAATGTGAAGCTGATTAAACTTAATGTTATATTCAAAACAAATGAATAGTATGTAAATTTATTAATACGTTTCAAGTATGAAAAAAAGAAAAAATGCAATATAATTGCGTTTCTCCTTTTCTTTCCAATATTTTATATTTCTATTATTTAAATAGATATATCAGGGACGTAAATGCGGGAACAGTGCAGCCATCTTAGTACAGAGTAACCTCTAAAATATGTATTTACGTGTTATAGTTAAAGAATAAATTTAATGTGTGATTCCTCTATAGTATATATTATTCTACATTATATCATAAAAACAAGTTTAAACAGTGCATATGAAGGTATCCTCCTGTAGCATAACTATTTTCAATTACTATCAACACTACAATGTTAATACTATTTGGCATTATAGAGTAATTTTGAACATTTTCAATATTTTCCCGCCATTATGATGAAAAACATAGACTGTTTTTTAATTTGAAGAAATAATTTATTAACTATAAGAATGTTGGTAGTTTTTCAAAAGGTATAAGAATTAAAAATTGCCTAAAATATGATTTCTTCGCAAGTGTTGTAATAACTATTGGTATCTCTTTACCAAAAAATCCCTACAAATATTTTTTACGAGTTTTTTTGTCAGCACCACTTTAAATGAAACCACAGTTTTAACTTTCTTTTATATCTAAAATGGAGCCTTTACAAAGTATAGATGCTTTGGAAACGATAGCAGGAATGGAAAAGAGATCGCAGCGAAGAAAAGTGTATAGAAGCAGGGGTGACCCGTTTACCTTGAAGGACGAAGAGTTTCGGAAGCGTTACCGCTTTAATAAATCTACTGTGCATTTTATAGTAAACCTGGTGCGTCGCGTGCTGCGTGCCTCGTGCGTTACAAATCAGATAGTAGAGGTTCTGGTATACAAGTATTAACTGAAATACAAGTACCTGAAATACAAGTATTAACAGCTATAAGATGTTGGGGTCGTCGAGAGGTAAATATTTTTATTTTACTTGACTTGAATATTCTATTCGTATAACACGTACTCATAAAGTCACACGTACTCATGTACAAATACTTACTAAGTTATCTTTCTTTTGTTATAGTATCAAGAGGATGCTGGAGGCCACCATGGGCTGTCTCAAACAACCACTAGTCGGATCTGTGCCCGAGTTGCACGTGCACTTGCTCGACACTCAAATTCTCATATTAAAATGCTCAGTACTTTTGCTGAAGAAGAGCATATTATGAGAGAATTTAGTGCAATACGAGGCTTTCTATCTGTTATTGGTTGTATTGACTGCACTCATATCAAAATCCGCAAGTGTGTAGGTGATGCAGCTCAATATTATATAAATAGAAAAGGATATTATTCACTCAATGTTTAGGTACACTATTTATACTAGTCATGATAAAATCTAAACTACACATTTCTTCAGAGTTAAAATATTATTTTGTTTAACACAGATATTATTTTGTGTAACCTGTGATGTGCATCTCCGCGTCCGTGATATTGTTGCCAGATGGAGAGGCCGCACTCATGATGCTAGAATATTCAATGAATCTTCATTAAAAGAGCGTTTTGAAAGAGGGTCATTTAGAGGGCGTCTTTTAGGTGATTCTGGGTACAAATTACAAACATATCTCTTCACTCCTATTTTAAACCATCAAAGCCGAAGTGAGAAAAAATATAACGAAGCACATATTGGAACGATGCTTTGGAGTGTGGAAGCAACGCTTTCAATGTCTTTTATTTGGCATGACCTGCAAGTTAGAAAATGTCAAGACAACAATAGTTGCTTTAGCTGTGCTTTACAACATTGCTATTGACCATGGAGACATGCAGTTAGACAGTAGCATTGAAATTAATAGAAATGAAGAATCCGGTGGAGTTTTTATGAGTAGTGTAAATGCAAATGCTGTTTTACAAACATTTATTAGGAGAAATTTTAGTTAGTTAGTTTTTATAAAATCAAATAAATCACCTTCATGCTGTATCCTGCACATAGCAGAGTAGGCAGAGGAAACCTTGTGTTAAGACACTACACACACACTTTCACACATTCCACCAGATTCTGGAAGCACTGTGTGTTTAGTGGAACTCAATGCTGGGCTTTCCATCCACACCAGAGAGAAGAATGAAAATATAAATGTAAGTAAATATTTTATTTCCTCGAGTGGGGATCAAACTCACAACCATTCTTGTTAGTCACACTTTGTGCCCCTGCACCAGGACTGGCTTCAACTAATTAGTTTTTAGTTAATAAAAAAAAAAAAGTTCATTTGTATAAATTTTATTCTTTAGTTGTGTATTACAATAATTTACGTTGAAGTACTTCTTCCTTTAAAAGTGTATTATTTAATTTGTGTTGTAAATTTTTTAATTTTTGCCTCTCTACGGCCATCTGGATCTCATGAAGCTCCTTTATGCAGGCAATTTCATTTGCTGCTATTTCCTCAGCAGGAATGTTCTTATTGTCATGCTGTAACCAAAAATGTAATATATCTATTATTCTTTTTAATTTTAGTTTTTCAAACAAGTATGTATTATAAATTAATAAATATAAAAATTTTGAATCTTTTAATTTTACACCTGTATCTTGTAAGGATATTAGGAAACATATCGCTGCAGTAACTTCTGAAGCGATCGGTTGTGATGGCGTGAGCCGCATGCTTATCTCTCGATCTAACTTTAACGGTACTTAGTCATATTATTAATTTTTCTCTTTCCTCTGGTTCTTTTCCTAGCATTTGGCGCATCGCTCATGTTTTACCTATTCCTAAAATTACGAATCCTTCTTCCTTTTCTCACTATCGACCTATTCCAATTCTCCCTTTTCTCTCAAAAGTATAATTATTGAACGTGTGGTTTACTGTGAACTTTCATTACACCTCTAAGCACCAGTTTCTCAGTCCTTTTCAATCCGGATTCCGCCTGGGACACAGCACGACTACTGCACTTATTAAGATTTGCGATGACTTTAGATATGGTATCGATAATCAGCAATTAAGTATTATCGTTCTATTAGATTTCTCTAATGCATTTAACACTGTAGAGAGATCTTTTGAGATCTTTAAATCTTTCTCCTATTGCTATCGAGTGGTTTCGCTCGTATATATGTGGCGCAGCGCAGCCGCGTGCAGTGTATTCGAGCAAATAATACATTTTCTTCCTTTTCCGATCTTCAAGCTGGTGTTCCTCAAGGCGGCATTCCTCCCCTCTTCTCTTCTCCATTTTCATTAACTCCATTACTAAATCCCTTACTCTACCTTTTCATATTTATGATGACGACCTACAAATTTATGTTACGGCACCCATCGATAGTCTCCATAGTGCTATTGCTACCCTTAACTCCAATCTCCTTAGCGGTAGCTCATGGAGTAAATCTTTTGGTTTGTCAATAAATGTTGCTAGATCACAAGTAGCTCTCTTTGGTAGTCGTCAGCTGCTATCCAATATCCATTTCCCATCCCTTTCTCCTGTGGTGTTTGGGGGAACTATGCTAGAGTTCTGTAATTCTATTAAAGGCCTAGGTCTTACTATGGACAGTTTCCTTTCTTGGGTACCCCATATATCTGAGGTAAGTAAAAAATTCGTCGCTGTGATCTGTCGTCTGAGACGTTGGAAAAATCTCCTTCCCACTAAAACTAAAATATCCCTTGCCCAAACTCTTCTTCTCCCGCTACTCGATTACGCCGACGCATGCTACTGTGACCTACCACAAACTCTCCTCAACAAGCTGGATCGCCTACAAAATATGGCCATTCGGTTCATATTTGGGCTTAAAAAATACGACCACATTATCGAATATAGGCTCCAACTTAAATTTCTTACTATCAGACAGCGACGTAATCTTCATATCCTCAGGCTCCTTTACACTGTCCTCTTACATCCTTACACTCCAAATTATCTTAAAACTAAGTTCACTTTTTAATGGTAAGGGTTGCCTGGAAGAGATCACCTGTGGTGATAAGGCCGTCTTTATACTATATTCTTTTTTTATTGTTTTCCTTGTATATTTTTTTATTAAATTGGTATAATAAAGTATTAAATAAATAAATAATAAAACTTATTCTGTTGAAAACTTGAAAAACATTTTATTTACAAGAGTTTATTACACTAATTATAATATAGCTTGTAGATAATATTGGGTGATTTCAGTGAATTTAACTTATTAATAAATTCATTCAACATACATATTTCTTTAATCTACCAAGTTTGTTTGCTGGTGTGTTGAATGCAGGTTGTGTGCTAGTACTTGGGGGCATCATCTAAAAAGAATATAATCAGAATTACTTGCTGAGCAATGCTTAGGTAGTGTGTAAGTTATTTAATCTATTATAATGGAAAATATTATAAATTTTGTCTTTTTTACCATCAAATTATTTGATGAGTTATTATGTAATTGTGAAGAAGGACTCAGCTGCGAAATTAATAAAATTGAAATTACTTTCTGGGTATTTTGGTATTAACACTTATTAATAAATCATGCAGCACAATTAATTATGTTTAACATGTCTTATTTACTTATGAATAACACAAAATAAGATAGGTCGCAGGAAAGAATTTGTGTGCTGCTGTTTATTAAATAATATTAATATATTACACATACCACATCTTTTTCTGGTCTGGCCTGCTCTGGTATTTTTTCTTTCGTATTTTCTTCTGTTATATACTAAAACGAGAATTAATAATAATTACATAAATATTTCTTTATTCAAAATGAAATACTAATTGACCAAATATTTGTATTTTTATATGTACCTGGTTATCCGAGTTAAGTTCATTCGAATCTACGGTGAACTCATGAGGAAGCCACACAGTAAGATCGTCACAAGTTGCTGGTGCTATAGTAGGTGGTGGGCCACCATCTGTTTTTAATGTTTGTTTTTTTTTATATAAATTTCTGCTTCTTAACACCCATTTTTATAATACCCCATTGGGCCTTAATTTGTGGTAGACTTCTACGGTTGTTAGCCATATTGTTAAAACTAAAACATTAAGTGATATATTAAAATAACTGCATACACGTTAAAAACGTTCAAATAAAATAATTAATTTTATTATTCAAATGCATTATAGAATTATCGTATTTTTTCGTATCTTGTATCGTAGTTTGTCAAGCTTACTTGCCAATTTCATTGTAGTGGCAACATTTTAGTTTATAAGCCATATATTAGTTATAGAAGGCTTATAGAACTGTTATGAATACGCAATTTAAACGAACGTTTCATAAGGTTATAGAGCATTTTAACTAATGAACGTTTTAAACGTTCTATAAGCGTTTTTTATGAATATAATTTATAAAATTTATAAAAAAATATGCTATATCTAAGTTTGTTTGCACTAATATTATCTCCCCTGCTCAACAAGTCTCTCAACTGTCTTGCCAGGGGAAATATTATTGACTTAAGAAATGTTTTAGTACATTATTTATCACACTTTAACTATTACATTATTAAATGAATAATATAACTTTTATGACTTAGGTACCAGGGGAGAGAAACAATGATTATTATATATATAGTAGTAATAAGTAGTAATACCTATTATTTTACATTGATGTTAGTTTGTCACGGATTTTATGCAATCGAGATACAGGTGCGCTAAGTTTAAGCCTATTTCTTGTATTAATATTATGTACAGTATTATTATATCCCATTTGTCTCTTAGATCGATCTAAATTTACTTACCTCAATTATAACTTTGCGGCGTTGAGTTCCGCCACTCAACACGCAATGCCTCCAGAATTCAGCGGAGAGTTGGGAACAGAGTGTTTTAACACTAGCCTTCTCTTACCTACGCTGCTACATGCAGGATGCAACGTTAGCTGAAAAAAAACTTTGTGAAGTACAAAAAGTCAACATTTTAATATTTCGAAGACACTCGCCATAGCACCGACGGCGGAACGATTAATATTAATTAAAACAGGAGCTTAATTTAATTTTTGCGCGGGGATTCATTTTGAGCTTTGAAAATTTCCTTTGTCGTTTAACGTTACATTTTTTATTATTATGGTAATTATTATTAACTTTGAGGTAGCAACGTCATCGTACTACTTTTGAGAGGTGGGTGGGTGAGTTGAGATGGTTATGGGGTTAGATATATATTTTTATATAACACGTTAAATAAATAAATAGGCATATCTTTCTACATTTTTGTTTTAGCTTCAAGCTATATCTCGCGGCATAGGAAGCCTAGCGATAAGACACTCCGCTCTCCACTTCCGGCTGAATTTTTCGATGAATTGCATATTGAGTGGCGGAACTCAACGCCAGAGCGAAGAAATGAAAATATAAATTTAAAGAGTGGGCATCGAACCCATCAGTCAGTCACGTTTACAGTCACACACACTTGCGCCCTTTTTTTATTATGGGGGGAAACCCTCATGGACTACCTCCGTCTAGGGAAAGACGGAGGGGCGTGCCGGACTCTTACCGACTAATACCACCCCGGTGTCTTCTGGCACGTGAGCGCGGGGCCGCGGAAGTCCAAATTCATCCGCAGCTCCTTACTAGTGCTGGCCGTGTCTGTCCGGGCCTCGTCTCCTGCGCGGGTTAGTGAGGTGAGCTAACCCGTGCATCGTCAAGGGAGCCACTACTTCATTTGTGAGGACACGGCGCTGCTTCTGCCAAGCTACACACTCGCGGGCGGCACACACTACCCATGGCTACACACTACCCATGGCGGGGATCCGGCCA
>DWLH01001437.1:0-12977 GCA_018249795.1 Heliconius telesiphe telesiphe
GAATATTTTTGTAGTACGATGTACTTGCATATATTTTATTATTTCTGCAGCGCCTGCGGTTCGATGGCGTTCATTATTATTGTTATTTGGTTATATACGGCTAATTAAAGAAATACACCGTAATGTTATATAGCCTGTAGCACATAATTTGTCTATCTCTTAAGGACAACCAACAGTGACCATTTTTGTGTTGAAAATAAAGCAGGAATGGTATTATTATAGTATATAGATTATTATAGAATACTTTTAATTTAAATACTTTTATACTTTTATATTAATTTTACGTTAATAATATTTATAATATACTCGTAGCTGGCTTTGTTTAGTTTTTTTAAATTAATATTTTACTTTGGTTACGTTTACTTTTTATTCTTGTTCATTTAAATGAGTTACGTATTTTTTCTAATAACAAGAATTTTCTCTACTTATTATTCTTTTTCGGTTTATTTTGATGAATTAGGCTTATATTTTCTTACCAATCCTATTGAAAACTGAAAATAATTTCATAAATATTTGTATAGTTCAAGCGGGCGAAGCCGCGTCCGGGTCCGCTAGTTAATATATAAATATATAAAAATATTTGACAATTTTACTACCAGGTTACGTTTCAATATGCTTTAAATGCGTTGATATAATAAAACACTCAATAAAAAATAGGAACTCATTTATTTACATACTTTCAAAATATATTTACAATGGAAGCTCATTACTTACCTAGTGAAATGGCAACTTGAGCAAAAGTATTAAATTAAAATATTATGCACAACATTTGATGATTATTGAAAATTATTAAAAAATAAAGCTAAAAGAGTAGAAATTGTATAATTGGTATTCAAGACAAAATCTATGATTGAAAATTATTATATATAAACTAGAAATAGAACAGAATACGCAAGTTAAAGAGTATTAGTTCTTGTTTCTTGCCTCTGCTAAAGCGTTGCAGTGAGTATCCTTAGAAATATCGATTCAATTAAACCCAGCATTTGTGCGAAATTCAATATAATCTGAGCGTATAAGTTACTTGTTCGCTTGTGAAGGGAACCGCGCCCTCGACTTATATAAACAATATAAACTTACAACTAAAACACATGGAATGTGATATATCGTGTAAAGTCCTCCGAAGAAATATTTAAACACAATTTGACATTAAACACGATTTATATTGAATTTCTTGTATAAGAGAATATCATTTTCGAATGCGAATATAATAACTAAATGTTTACATCAGGTGGCCGTCGTGACTCAGGGACACAAGAGTGTGGCTGTAACTTGACGGATGTGGATTCCATCCCCACTCGTGAAAATGAATGATTATTTATGAATATTTTCATTTCTTGGCTTTGGCACCAAGGCAAATCAACTCAACTGACCACGCAATAACTCGAAAAATTTGGGTAATTGGAGAACGGAGTGTCTTAACACTAGGTTCCCTCTGCCTACTCTGCTACATGCGGGATAGAGCGAGAAGCTTATTAATATTTACATTATGAAATATCAAATTTAAAAAAAAATACTTGCTACAAATAGAACATCTCCACTGTTGAATATTTAAAATGTAATCGCGAAGTAATATGAGTATCCACTTTAACTCCGTAAGTTATGTTAAAGGAATGCTATTTGATCTCGTTCTTATGATCCCGTCTCAGGTACAAACATACATTGCAATTTTCTTTAAGCAACTCTAGCGAATACTTAAGATTTAGTACTTATATAGTACATAGTATTCTGTACACAAACATATATTTTCTGAAAGGATTATATAGCATTTTCAACACCCACCAAAGTATTGGTTTCAACCCTGACTCCCTCTTCACGGATCTGTGGGAAATAATTGCATTTACATTAATCAATGATGGTAAAATCAAAATGTTTAGAAAAAATAGATATTTTGAATATTCTTCAATTATAAGTACCTGCATAGTATTTCACTAACATCATTGTACTTCACTTAAATTTTTGTATTTTATAAATACCTACTTGTTATATCAAATATTACAATTACTCAGTTTATTGATTAATATATCACATATTTTCTCGGAAAAATCTATAATAATGTATAAGGTCTCGTATTTGACATCTAGATATGCATATATAATGATATATGCATATCTAGATGTCAAATACGAGACTATCGCATATCTAAAAATATATTAAATAGACCAGTGAAAAGTAACATTCCTTTACAGTGTGCAGGTGTATACAAACTAGATTGTGACTGTGGCTCATCATACATCGGTCAAACAAAGAGAAGCATCGGTGTTAGGGCACCATACCAGAGGGCAAGATACAGTTAGCTCATTCTACAAGAATCCAATACGCGAGGAAATTAAGAAATCGTTGGCGGTAGTCTGATATAATAATTATGTCAACTGACAGACGAATGCCACCTCAGTCTACCCGTGACCACGGACTACTGCAAAGTGTTTGAAACGATCCAAAAATGTATAAATCAAAATATACGCGATTAATCCGGTTAAAAGAGTTAAGAGAGAGAAAGTTAAATACAAAAGTTGCATTATCACAACATAAATAAGGACATTAAGTCTCATACCGCATTCGCATGCGATTTCCGGCAGCTCTACGTCAACACAAACGAAATATCTACGAGCCAAAACGTTCGAATTAATAATATACACGGTAGTGGTGCAGGAGCACAAGCGTGTGACTGTAAGCGCGACAGGTTGTGAGTTCGATCCCCACTCGGGAATATGAAATATTTATTATTTTCTTTTTTTTGCTCTGTTGTAGAGGCAACGTGCGGCGTTGAATTCCGCCACTCAACAAGCAATGTCTGCAGAATTCGGTGGAAAGTGGGAAGCGGAGTGTCTTAACACTAGGCTCCCTCTGCCTACACTGCTACATATGGAATACAGTGTGTAACTAAGAGAAAAATGCTTTTCATTAATTTCGTGGCGTAGAGGCAAAGCATCTGACTGTACGCGACGGTGTTGGTTCGATTCCCACATTTTTTCCACATTTACACATTCCATTTTTTCGCTCTTATAAAAAGACGAAGTACGGCGTTGAGTTTTTGTCAGAGACAAAGCGCGCTGTTTTAAGGATTTATAAAATGTCTCGAAAATTGGATTAAAAATGGGATAACTATATAGTACATATTTATTTTAGTTTGAAATTTAAATTTTTTATGGATGTGGAAATTAACTTCCAAGAAAAATTGAAATACATTCAAGTAGCATTGTCAATAGCATTGTCCAATAACTCACGAAAGCGCCGTACAAAGTGTCGGGTATCAACTTATCGACGTGACCGAGATAGTACTTAACTTTTGATAAAACTTTAAGAGTATCGTGTGTCCGACGGTGGGTGATAAATCGTTAATAAATACTATTATTAAATATTATTTTTTGTTAAAATATAGCAGGGTAGGCAAAGGGAATCTAGGAACCTAGTATTGAGTAGTGGAACTCTACGCTGCACTTTGGCTCGTTATTGGAGTGAGGAAATGAAAATATTAATATATGGTGATAAATTAAACTGCTATATTATCAGCTTTTATATATTTAGGTATTGACGCTGTTAGATATGTTAAATTGACTTGATGATAATATTGTTCATAGTTGTGAGATACAGCTTTATTTATAAAATTTATATCTGCAAATAGTTGTAAATGTGTTAATGACGATCAAAAATATATAGTTTATAATATTTGAAAAACTTAATGTGTGAAATTGTGTTATTACTGTATATGTATTTATTATTATTATTTTATTAGCTCCACCGTGTGTCCCGCATATTGCAGAATAGACTATATAATAGGTTCCCTCTGAACCTAGTGTCAAGACATTCTGTTGCCTATTTTGAAATAAGAATGGAGGAACTCAACGCCACGCTTTTGCCTAAGTACCAAAGCGAAGAAACGAAAATATCAATAAATAATAATTCATTCACTACATTCACATTACAGTGGGAATCTAACCCGCAACGATTGTGATACAGTCACAAACTTGTGCCACTGCCACAATTTAAGTTATTGAAGGCTAATATAATGATATTTACGAATAACTATTTTCATATACGTAACATATTGACACAATGTACTGGTAAACTATACAAAACTATATAGAATAGAGTATAGGCTATTTTCTATTATATTTGTTTTTAATTTGATTAATACATTGACGTGGAACGAGTGCAGCACTCACCGCGTGCGAGTCGTGCCAGAGCAGCGCGAGGTCGTCGTCGATAGTGTTCTGTCTCGCTCCCTCCGGCGCGTCGGGCACCTTCGCGCTCCACAGCGCGCCCGCTTCTGTGTTGTACGACACAACACACACAATGTGACAGAAGCATATAAGTGATCTAACCTACTTGGAAAAAAATATTATAAAGTTGAAGCTTTTTAATCAAGCGGCATTGTTATTGCGAAATTAAGAAATTGTTATTATATTAGTAAGCTCAATACAAAATACATAACAAAAATTTAAAAAAAATACATAAACAAAATATTTCTACAGCATCTACTTCAACAAAAAAGATAAAAAAAAAATCAGCGCAATTCCTTTTCGGATTTCCTATTGAGATTCTTAGAATTTTTATTCTTTTTCCTTTTCCACTAACCTTACTGTGTACTGTGTAGGTACTAAATGAAGAGATTTCCCTCTGTTGTTTCGCCTTCCGGCCTGAACGACTACGGGACGTGTCGTATTGCTTCTGTTCCGGATTATCAGACTTCTGAATGGTATCGGATCATTTTTAGCAGCCGGTGTATTTGTCTCGTATAATGTCAACGCCCAATCTTGTTACGTTGCCCGACCTATTTCGAAAGTGAGTAAGTAGATTTTTGTAAAGCCCTTATGAATTGATAAATATTAGTAAACTTTGGAAACTTTCAAACGGATTTCGATTTATACGTTCTTTCTAGACTTTAATATTAGTAAAATTTTTAATCTCTCGTGATTAAATTAAGTTTCCTCGTTAAAAAAATGCCATTGAGATTTATGTATTTTAAGTTCTGTAGCTAAAAAAGTTCTTAAAGTAAGTTATATTAACCTTAGGAAATCTAATATGGTTTTGCCTTTGAAACTTTTAGCAAACTTTTATATACACCTCAGTATTATATATTTAATTTATGTAGATTAAGAAGAAAATATAACATTTATTTACTAAAACAAATTTAACTTTTGGAACTTTCAAAACGAACGAACATTTCTTTAGTAGTTTACATTGAACAAAGTACGATATTCTATACGCTTGTGAACCAGCTCGCTGCACATTTTCTCGCTTGCATTAGAAAACTTGTAGAGCACTCCATGACGGTCAACACTCTAGAGTGCTGGGAGAGATAAAGAATATTGATATTAAACAAATATAGATTTTTTATCTATTTTTTTTTGTATGTTCTAGATATAGAAAACATGAACAATATAACATTTTCTTTATAGTCTATATAGCCCAATTTGTCGGCTAAATAGATTACCATTATACAAAAACACGAATAATTAATTACTAAATTCAATATTTTTTATCATATTTAAGCGTATAAGAATTATTTATGAATCGTGTGGCCTGTTGGAGTACATTTTTTGAATAATGTATATATATTATTTTCGTATATAGTTCGATAAAGTTTCATTCATATATTCAGAACACATTTATTACGAGGAATATGCACTTTGTACAACAGGGTATGCAGAATAGGTACGTAGTGTTAAGACACTCAGATTCCCACTTTTCGACAAGGTTTCGAGTTTACAGTCACACACTGTACACTGTACTACATACACTGCTCTATGACGGCCTTAATCTCGAGAATTTTATGATAAAATAAAATATAAATCTAAATGTTTTAATAAGCTTTTTAAATTTGCAACCACTTGATTATTTTGTTTGCTGTTTTTAGTTTATATTTAATCTATAATAAAGTATTTACATTTATCTATTATAAATATTTAATTTAATTTAATGCTTAAGTCTTCACTAAATTAATCTCTAAAGAAATATGTGAAACACCACGCTTATTCTCTATTAATTTAAAATATCTAAGTTATTCTTTACATAGAGAATATTTTACGTAATATTTTCTCAAATAATATTCCTTCATCGTCACATATATTGAAGAAGATAAAGTACAATAGTTATTAGAACGTTGACAAGCTTCAATGGAAAAATCAAAACATCTTTTTCATGATTTATCGACACTATGGTTATACAAAGGAGAAGATGGTGGCGCAGTTGGAAAATTTCAAATTAAATTTTCTATTTGATAGAATTATTCGAGTAAAGCTACTCAGCAGGCAATGCTCAAAAAAATTAAGAAGGAAGTGTTTAAAGGCGTGGCGTGTGTGTGTATGTCCTCTTCAAAGAAGCGTGAAGCTGCAGCAGTTAATAATACATAAATGTAGGTAAGTAGTGAAGTTTGATGAAGCTATATATCTGCTTTTGCAACTTAGTATTTAAATATCGATAAATGAATTCACTTATTTCATTATTTTTCAGCGTCTTGCTGTATCTGAGAACTTAGAGGCAAGACACTTGGGTTGCTCACTTTCAGCCGAAATGTAAACGTAAACGTGACAGTTGTGGGTTCGATTCCTTCTACAGGAAATGAAATATATAATATTTTGATTTCTTTGCTCTGGCATTGAGACAGAGCACGACGTTGAGTTTTGCCACTCAACAGGAAACGCCCCCAGAATCCCGCAGAAAGTGGAGAACCAAGTGACTCAAGACCCTGGTACATGCGAGATACAGCGTGAAGCTGAAAAAAAAGTTCGTATGTTTGTATGTTATAACTCTAAATGCTAAGAAAAGAAATACAAGAATAGATATGTGGAAAAGCCAATTTGTAAACTGCCACCTTTAGAGATGTACCGGAGTATAATTAGGTCACCTCCCTTGAGCAAAACTATTTGATGTTAAATTACTTTACTAATTAGCCGTAAAACTTTGAAACGACGCCATTTGTTGAGCAGGATGCACTTTTTACTATTTTACTTTGATACCTTAGGTAACATTATTTTGTATAAGAAATTTTGGTAGAAAATCATAAATTATAATATTTTCTATTATAGATAACCTTTTCTTCTATAATGTTTATAATTATATTTAAAGATGAAATATTTACTTAAATTTATATTTCCATTTCTTCGCTCTGGTGTCGAGACTAAGCGCGGCGTTGAGTTCTGCCACTGAACACGCAATGCCTTCAAAATTGTGAGGAACGGAGTGTCTTAACACTAGGTTCCCTCTGCCTACCCTGCTGTGTGCGGGATACAGCGTGAAGCTAATTTAATTTAATTTAAATTTTTCTTCTATATCTTTATTCTATATATTTATTATTATATAATAATGTAATAATAAATTTCTTTTGCCTTGTGACTAGAGGGAAGAAACGTAAATATTAATAAATAATAGTTAATTCCCTCGAGCCGGAATCGAACACACAACGTTACAGTCACACGCTCGTGCCCCTGCGCCATAACAGACTCAAAATAAACCATGTACCATAAATGTTATTTTATATATTAGCCGAATTTGCATAAAATATGAACATAGCCGCAAGCCACAAACTTACAAAACTACAATTATAAACAAAATAAAACAAATACCTTTATAGTAATAAAACTTTTTAAACTTTTTATTCATTCCATTCATTCGTTCATGTCAATATGAATTTTATGTGACAAGAATTAAGAACTTAAACTGCGCGTTTCTAGTACAAAACCTATCATTAATATAACTAAATATCGATCATATTATATTTATGCGTATGTATAAGTATGTATATATATATATATATATATATATATATATATATATATATATATATGTGTGTGTGTGTGTGTATGTAATTGTATGTATTTATTTATTTGCTTGTATTATTTTTTTATATTTGCTTGTATTGTAGTATTTTTTTTTATAAAATTTTTGAATCACATTCGCTCTATTTTCATATTGCATATTTGTCTTCTCGCTATATACTTTCACCCACTTCCACAGGTTGGCTGGAAGAAACCTCTTAAAGAGATAAGTCCACCGAGGCTAACTTTTTTTTTCTGTTAAATATTCTTTTTTTTATGTTGAAAGCAATAAAGAATATATATTATGTTATATTAACTTACCTGTAAAGTAATAGAGGACCTAGGCGGAACAGCCCTTTGGGGTCTCGGTGCTGCCAGTTCACACCTCCTCTGTGCTGGGACGGTCCTCCAGGTCTTCGCAAGCCGCACCATGCCCGCTGCATCCAACAGACCGTAGCCGAAGGAATGTGACACATTCCGTCCTACCCCATTGATCCGCTATTCTCCACCGATGCTTAGACGTAATAAAATAAAGAATGTAATGTAGTGAGTATTTAATGTTGGGTAATAGAATTACAAATATTACATAAGTAAATTATATATGTTTTAATTTCTCGTTAGAACTCATGTGTTGGGGTTTTATGACAATACGCGTTAATAAAACAAAGCTGAATATATTTTTTATCTGTGGTCGACGTATTAAAGGGAAATTAAAAACTTTTACATCAGAGAAACGTTACAAGTATTTCTCGAATAAAAACAACAAAACATTGCCAATTCTGTTCATTACTCATGATTTCATCACTCGAGGAAATGAAATATTGATTTACATTTATACGGAGTGTCTTAACCTAAGTTCCCTCTGCCTACACTACTGTGTGCAGTATACAGCGTGAAGCTGTGTGGCGTAACTCAACGCTGCAATTTAACTTAGGTTTAATACCTAAGTCACATTGCAGCGTTGAGTTACGCGAGTGCGAGTGGAAAAGCGCACATTTTGACTGACATTGACTTTGGCATGTGTCCATGGGTCGTGATGTGCGGGCGTGTCATCACATGTGTCGACGTGCAATTACCTGTTGGATAGACCGTATTTAAACAATGCATTCGCAGTTTCTATTGTAGTAAATTGAGATTTTAGAAAACTAGGCGTCGTCCTAATAGGATACTACTCCCGGTTTCACCTTATATTTTAACAATAGTTGAACTTTAAAGATCTACAAATTCTGTTTAATGAGATATCATTGTCAATAATCTCCATTGGCTAAAGTACGTCGCATCAAGTACATTATAATGATCACCTATCACGAGTTCGGGATCTATAATCCCGTAATCCCCAACCTAAATGGCTTTTAGATAACATGCAAAGTTTAGCGCGAGTATATACGGTGTTTATTTATGATGAAACTTTTAGGTGTTTAGTGTAGGCTTAATGAATAATAGATGCCTTTCATAATTTGTTGAGTCCATGTACCTACTATAGAAGTGTACACTTATTTTAAATATTACAAGCTACTACTACCTTCTAATTTTTAACTGATAAATTTTGATGTTCGTTTATTTTCTGCAATACTTTAGCAAGAATGTTGGAGAACAAATGCAAATAATCAATTAAAAATGACACAAATTTTGTATTTAGTATTTTTATTTATAAAATAACTTACTATACTTTTTAAATAAATGTTCCTGTTGAGTAAATATCATATCAATATTTTCTTTTCATTGTTTGTTGTATCTATATTTATAAATATGAAACAAACAAACAATTAATCAAAATGTTTACAGTTGAAATAAAATTCACATGAGTTGTTTACCTTTTTGTTCGTAAAATAAAATGAAAACATACGAAAACAATCGCTTATTCCTAGAAAGTGTCTGAAAGTTTTGTTACTTTATATTACTCACATAGTATATATTAACTGAATCATAATAATGTAACTTTATTCAGGCGTTATTATGCACACATCAGGGTAGGCCATAGAGTTAAGACACTCCGTTCCCTATATATAGATAAGAACGTTGAAAAAATATCAAATGTTTATGTTCCTCGAGTGGGAATCGAATCCACAACCTGTCGCATTTACAATTACACACTTTTGCTCCTGCGCCACGACTGGCCTCTTACAATGGAAACATTTTTCTCACTTAACACACAAAGTCATGAAATAAAGTATTATTAGGCACCTCTACTTATTATAAGGTGTTTCCACTCCCCGAGCGGCGCGAGACGGACGTGCTGGAGTGGTGCAGGTCGGTCGCGGCGAGGGTCGAGCTGCACATCTCGGAGTTCCAGGGCACCTCACCATGGAATTAGTGTAGCCGTCGCAGTTACAGTTATCGTGCTCCCGACCGCCATTACCGGACGCCCAAACGAATATTGAGCCTTTGCCGTTGCGACCCTGCGCAAGGAAAGTTATATTTTTATTAGATTTTCAAGGACTTTTATATTTGGAAAAACCTCAACAGGAAAAACGGAACCCTTAAAAGATCACTTTGTCGTCCGTCTAACAAGAGCACATATCTTGTGATCATGTGGATGTATCAATCTGAAATTAATATCAAATATTCAGGTCTCAAACTCAAGTTTTTGAAAGTGAGTTCAATACGATTAAAAGATACGAGTGTTTATGCATCGTTTTTGCTGTAGTTTGTATGACGGTACTTCCCGTGGTCCGCAGTGACCGTGGAATTGTAGTTCACTTCATACAAAATGAATGCATACGTCAACAAACTTAAGTATGTCATCTGTGGGCCCGACTCGCATATAATTGTTTTTTTTTTAATAGACTATATTATATAGACTATAATAATAAATTACAGTACCTGCCTCTTATAATTTAATATATACTTATATAATAAAGCGGAAGAGTTTGTTTGTTAGTTTATTTAAACGCTATGATCTCTACATCCGATTTACTTATTTTTGGTTTTGTATCAAAGCTAAGTTCATGAAGAGTGCAATATGCATTATAGTGTAAGTCTTAGTAGCCTTAAATAACAAAATAACAATAATAATAAACGCCATCGTATGGCGTTAAGAGCATGCGCTACAAAAATAGTAAAATATATGTCAGTACATTGTATAGAAGAAATGGTCTATTTTATTAGTTCTAAACAAAAGTCCGCGATACCATATGTTGTTGTAGTATGTAGCTTATAAATAAATCACAATAAGCCATTTTGTGACAAAAAATAATTGAAAATTGCAAGGTGATAGATATTTCAATGTTTTTTATTTGATAAAGATATTGAAACTTACGAGCGAAAATTATTCCATTAGAATATATCTAGAGAAAATGTAAATTTAAAATATTTCAACGCTCCGTTTACGGCTGCAAGCGTAGGCACGAGTCCTGCGGGGGGCGTACTGCCGCCGTTTTCGTCCTCGCAAGCAGCCACGTAGTGCTTGCACTTACTCAAAATTATTGAGTGTATAAATTATATTGATTACCTTATGGCAAGTGCAGCATATAAATAAATGTATAAGTGGTATGCGAGCGAAGCCGCGAGTGGGCCGCTAGTGAATTATAAGGATTACTTCACATTGTATTCCACACAGGCACAGGAAACGAAATTATAGGCAAAGGGAACCTCGGAACCCAGTGTAAGACAAAACCTAAGACACTCCGATTCCATAAGGGCTTTGTTTCGAGCGATGGTACTCATTTCCGCGCTTAGTCTCATTGCCAAAGCAAGGAAATGAAAAAAATAATAAATATTATATCGAGTGAGAACCAAACCCAAAACCAAACAATCTGTCGCATTAACAGACGTACGCCTCTATATCATTATTTTCATTATTCCACAATCCAATTATATAGTTTTACCTAAACAACAAAATATCCATTGTTAACATTAAAACAATTATTAATAAAATATTGGTTATTGTTACTTATATAATACATACAATAGACATACTAAGTTCAATTATAAATAGATTGTATTTATCAACAGTTTATTGTTCTCAAGTACATCTATTAAACATATATTTCAGTGGAAGAGCCCTTGGGAGTAGCTCAGAATAATTCATTTAATTTTAGTTAGTTCAAGTTCGAATGAGTACTGGTGTTATGCGCCTAAAGTATTGTAATTTAATATCAAATATCAATTTGTATAAATTTTATTTCAATTTGTAAATTGCAATTAATTCAATTTTTTTTTCTAGCTTTACTCTGTATCCCTCTAATTTTTGTACGGAACCCTCGATGGGAGAGCCAACAAATCCAAGAAAGCCAGAAATCTTTCTACACATACCTTTTATGTTACAATCGCATCATTGAGTGAATTAAATCAATAGATAAACTCAAATGTATTTATTTTACTTAATCAGCAAAATATGAGGAAAAAATAAAATGATGTAAAGAAACCTCTTATATAGTTATTCCTTTAGAGTTATGTGTAATACATTACAAGTTATTATTTCGTGGTATAAAGTTTAAGTAATAAAGTAAAATGTATCTTGAATCACACTTCTTAAATTAATTAGTAAAGCTTAATATTCTGTTGTCCTAAAATATGCATATGATCCCAACTTTTATTACAGTTAGCACAAAAATAACTCAAAAACCCATTTTTTGCGTCACGCTATATCCCGCACAGTAGGCAGAGGGAACCTAGTGTTAAGACACTCTTTTTCCCATTTTCAGTATATATATATATATGTATATAGTAAAATAATTATTTTGACTCGACCTCATTAACTACATAATTTAACTTTTCATTAAATAAATGGCCTTATAGTTACAGTAAATTACTGTTTTATTGGAAGCGAGGGTGATTAGTGGTGATCAAGTAAATTGAAGCACGATGTGGGACACCTAATAATGTAATACGACATACTAATAAAAGACTTTATTCTTTTAGCGATAGCCTGTGGGTTCGATCCCCACTCGAGGAAATGAAATATATAATATGTTCATTTATTCGCTCTGGTGTCGTGGCAAAGAGCGCATCCAGTTCCTCCACTCAACATTTCTATTTAAACACTTTTCTATTATGTAGCTTTTTTTAGCTCCACGCTGTATTCCGCATGTAGCAGAGTAGGCAGAGGTAGCCTAGTGTCAAGACACTCTGCCCACTTTGCGCCGAATTCTGGAGATAATGTGTGTTGAGTGGCGGAATAAGTATGTATAAACATATATATTTTTATACACTTATTTATTAAATAAGGGTTCAATACACACAGAATTGAACATAGATTTATCAGTAAATAGGTATAAT
>DWLH01001438.1:0-12974 GCA_018249795.1 Heliconius telesiphe telesiphe
TAAGGGGTGCAAAGTTTAGTTTTCATTATAGACTTGTTACGAACTTCCTCTGTTTACGAAATATAGCCACCAGTAAACTTCTTAATAATCTAAGTTTAAAATAAAGCATTTCTTAACTGATTTTAGCCAAGATAACAGGTATTTTATGTTCATAATTTTTTTGTGTAACGTCATGTTACCAGAGAGAGGGAGTTCATTCCTCGTCGAGCTTTCATTCAGACGCGGTCCCTCAGCCTCAAGTTTAATAAAGTTAGTTAGATGTGTAAATTTATAATAATTCATAGACATATTTATTTTTCTTTTTTTTAAATTCATGCTGTATCGCGCATATATAAGAAAGATATATATAAAAATATGAAATATTTCAATTGCCCGAATGGGAACCGAACTCACAAACTATCGCGTTTTCAGTCGCACGCTTGTGCCTTATTTAATTGTACTATCTTTCTATCATCTATCATCTAAAAATATCTGGCTTCACGGTAAACTTTTATAAGGTATATGATATAACGATGTTCGGGCATTATTTTATTGTTAAAGAATACTGAAACGATTGCATACATTTTTGGGATCCCAGAATGTAAAGCGATGAAAATGGTATAATTTAATAGATCAATAGGTACATCATTCCCTCCTTAAAAATTTTGTCAGTTTTGGCATTCTGAGAGCTGCATTATTAGAGATTTAGTAAAAGTAAAAGGCCATCTCAAAACTAACACATCCACTATCCATAGCGTGACAGATTTCAATTTCCACTGAGGAAATAAGGGTCGTACAAAGTAGAAAACAAACGGGAAAGTACTCAAAACGCATCGAAACGAAAGAATCGAGTGAAGCAAAAAATACAAAAATCATTATACAAGATGTCAATGTCAATCAGCTGTCCCATCTGTCAGTTAAAATATGATTAATTTTAATCGATTGAAAATTGATTTCGTTTTTGTTTTTTTTTTTTCAGTAGTTTATTTTCGTACTATGTAATGGATTATTTATATCGATTATGGATCTAAAACTATAATTCTTACTAATTCTAGTACTCTAAAATTAAAAAAAATAAATTTTTTTTAGATTATATCTCAATCCTTTACATTTGAAAGTGAACGTGAATTAACACGCTTTATAATATCAATGTAGATAACAGCTACTATCGCCCATCGCCCGCAGTCATCGCGAGTGTTACTACGCACGACGCGATGAAAGTCAAGGATTGGTGAGCGAAGCGAGCAGGCGGCGAAACCCTCTAGCTTATTATAATTGTATTTACAAACAAGGCTACAAAGAAAATGTTATTACATTTAGATTTAAGCTTAATATAATATTAAATATTATGTAGATACATACTTAAATAATACATTATTACGAAAATTGAAAGAATACGAGGCCGTCGTTGCGCAGTGGCACAAGCGTATGACTGTAAACGTGACGGCTGTGAGTTCGATTTCCACTCGGTGGAAAACCACCATACAATGCTTCGAAAATTGCGAGGAAAGGAGGGAACGGAGTGTCTTGAGTCTAGTCTTAAGAGATAGTGTTAGGACACTCCGTACAGTATACGGTGTGTTATTGAAATAAATCTGGCCAAACGCGAGTCGGGCTCGCCCACCGAGGGTTCCGTACAAAAATTGGAGGTATTGAGCTATTTTGAAATTCTAACAGACAGACCGACAGACAGTCAGACAGACGGACAACAAAATGATCTTATAAGTTCTTTTTTTTTTCTTTATAAGGTATGGAACCCTAAACCCGAAACTTGATGGTTGTGGGTTCGATTCCTACTCATAAGAATCAATTATTTTCATTTCGCGTTGCGTTACGACGCACAACTAAACACACATTTTTTTTCTAAAATTGGGAAGTTGGAAACATAGTGTTTTACTCGTACATATATTAACTATAAGTTTCCTGTGCCTATCCTGTTATAGGAAGGATACAGCTTGAAGCTAATCAAAACGTGGACCGCACATTGAATCTACTATTACCATGTCATTATAGTTTATATTCAAAGAAGAAAATAGAAAAAAACCTACAAAATTAAACTCAAAACCTCAACAAATATCGATAAACTCTAAAACTGAGTTTATGATATCTAAATTATTCAAAATTGTTTTAATCGATACTTGAACTGACTTCAAGTGCGCTTTAGTGAATTAACGTTTATGCTCTAACGATTATGTTGTAAAGGTTAACCCGCTATCATGTTAATGTTACCATTACTGATAATGTAGAAGAGTTAGAGAGAAAGAGAGGTGGAATAAAAGGGGAGAGTGAGAGAGAGATGTAGAAAGGGTTAATTCATTGCTCGTCTTCATCATTCGACGTAAACGTCGAGGGTCTTGGATCTCGAGGGTTGTCGAATTTCTAGAGCATTTGGTTAGTTATTAGCTGAGAGTTATAATTAGTTTAATGATTGCTTTGGCTTACTTTTATTTTATATATAGAAATGTGTTCGTATGTTGAGCAGGTGCGAGACTGCAAAATTGACACTACTGATCTTTTTATATAACTTGATAATTAAAAAATACTTGAAAGAGCCTAATTGAATAACGCACATTTTAATTTTGATATATCCGTATGTATGTTTGAAGCCGTTGAGCGTAATGAGACAGAAGATTGTACGCACGATGATTACTGGTTCGTACCTCTGTCGGAGCAATTATTATATTTTTAATAAAAATAAAACAAAAATTTGGTCACTATTTTGAAATCGCACAAAATTAAAAGGAAAGTGAAAAATGTTAGCACTAGGTTCTCTTTATTTATATAAAAATATTTCTTTATTTCATACTTGAAAATTCTTAATGACTTATTTGAATGTCAGCTAAGTAATAAATAAATTAAAAAAATATAAATTTCATTTAAAACGATTATAGAACAAAAAAAATATACAAGCAATTGTTCTAACTCACATACAGCATTCAAAAACAGTGAATTTGAATTTTGCACTATTTAACTTTTTCCAAACGCTTTTGTTCATACATTGTATAGCGTTCTACCGGCCTTTTTTGGCCAGAAATTATAAATCAGCTTCAAGCTATATTCCGAATAGCGGGGCAAACAGAGGGAAACTACTGTCAAGACATTCACTTCTCGGTATTGTGAGTCATTTTGAGATTTTGTTGACCATGTCCAATGGTGGAAAGATCATCATCATGGTGCAGTTCGAATATATCTATAATAATACCGATATCCTAAAAACATCTCGCAGAGGATCTTGAGCGCTTAGGTAGTAAATAGATGTCACACCTTTTTTTTGGAGAATGAATATTCAATTTATATATTCAGCAATGCTCCATTGCAGCAATCTATAATACAGAATACTATAAAAATAGCTATAGTAAACTAATTTGAAAGTATCAACGTCCGTCATTCGTTTTTTTTTTTAATTGCGATCGCGGCTAAGCTCAGTTTACCCGCAAGTGCTTCCAGATGCGTGTTTCACTGGAGTTTAAAATCTATACCTAAGAAAATTGCTGATTCCATCAAATTTAAGTTTACAGTGTTATTTCAATAACTTATTTATAAGACTAAATTTATATTTTAGTTTTTTTACATTTAACATAAGATTATTTACATTCCACCAACGATGACTATGCACTATTCACTTCGCCATAGCTTATTTTGCTTTGTTAACCTTAAATATTAAAGAGGTATCATCTACGAAGAGTACAATATGACATAGATTTTTCACATAAAAAGGCAGAGCGTTACTATATATCAGAAATAAAAGGCGACCAAGAATAGGTCCTTGTGGAACATCTGTCCTTAGAGGAGATCTAAATGATTTTATAGTATTTATATTAACCTTCTGGGTTATTTGGCTTAGGTGCGAGGAATAAGATCAATGGCAACATCTTATAAACCATAATAATAAAGTTGTAGTAAAAGAAATTCAGGGTCTACACAATCAAAGGCTCTAGATAAATCACAAAATACTCCAATGGCATTCTGCAATTTCTCCCATGCGTCATAAATATGCTTTAGAAGTGCAGCACCCGTATCTGTAATAATAGACTTCTCGTTTGATGAAACCATATTGGTCACTATGGAAATTATTGTTAATATTTAAAAAAATGTGAGCTTAAATAGAGTCTGGTCTGTACTTTCCACGTTCAAGCTATCTCCACTTTTGTAAAGCGGCACTATTTTGTTTTTTCATTAAATCAAGAAAACTATTGAATTTTACACATTTATTAAAATTAAAGAAAGATAGGTATAACAGTATTAAGCAGTATAAGGTATAATAGTACTATAACACTTTTACGGATATGCCCCATAAATCACTAGTTTTTTAGTAAAAAATTGTAACTTTTAACAAGAACGCCATTCCGACTCCATTGCCTCATGCTATATAACTCATACAGTTTGATCATGCTTTCATAAGATATACCAATAGTTGCCCAGTTGCTAAAACTCAATTTCAAGTTTTATAGATTTTTTTTTATTTAAAAATAATGTAGAGCTCTCTCAAGAGTAAATAAAAAATTTTGCAATTTAATTGATAAAACAGTTTTCAATTTAATAAAGAATTAATTATTATGTTTTAAATCAACCTTTAAAACAACTACAATGTGTAATGATAACAGTTTTAAACTTAATGGAAGGTTATAGTCCAAAATGATTGAGATTATGTAATAAAAACATACTCTGCAAATATACCCAACTCTATTTTATAACGCACTTAATTTCAGTGGTTTTGGAATTTACCTACCGAAGTGCTCCTTCCGACCGAAGATATCCTCTAATTAAAACGTCCTAATCGAAAATATTAATTACCGATTAATTGGGAACGAATGGCTTAAATTTTCAACTTGGTTTTCAGTATATTAAAGCTCAATTTCAAAGCAAAATCAATCGAACTGTAATAATCGTTCGAATTAATCTGTTGACTTTCGAGAATTTATTGAAACACGTAATTAAGCGGTTTTAAAATATTTCCATAATGTTCAAGTTTAGAAATGTATGAGTACAAGCTCTACAGATGTATAGACGCAGGTTTTTTAACGGAAAACTTCGTAATATTTGTATTGAATATTTAAGCCAAATTATAAATAAGGACTAGCGTTCGGCTCACGGGTTCGCCTCCCTAGATAGGATTACTCAGTTTTTCTCGGTTCTTATGTAATTTATATGTATGTATTATACATAAAATAAACCTTTCTCTTTAATTATTTTATCTATTAGCGAAAACTGCAATCTGTTATGTAGTTTTAAAAACCTAAGACCTTACGAAACAATACGAAATCTCGCTAGATTTTTCGTTATATGACATAATTAACAAAGTTATTTGAAAGTGTTATTTGTATATTCAGAATTATAAGTAAGCTGTTTAAATTCGACTATATAAATTCAATGGTACAATTTAAATCGACGTATTTATATTCGTTTCTCCCAGTATAGCAAGTAAGGTAGAACGTGTTAGTGCTAAAATATTCCCACTTTCCTCAGAATTTTCGAGATATTGTGTATTGATTGGCGAAACTCAACGCCACGTTCTGTATATACACGTAAAGACCCTAAATAAACAATTAGAGCTTCTTCTTAAATTAGAGCTTCATATGGACCAATGTTACTTACACAGAGGTGAACTCCGTAGCTGATATTACTTACATAAGTCTTCAAAGTTCTGAACTACAGAATTCATTAGAATCCATTGAATAGTTCATCCGTAATGCGCTTTTTAACACACTGGACAACTTATTATAATATTATGAACTGCTTTCAAGCGTATTTCAATCGTAAAGCTAGAAGTTGTTTTTTTTTTTAAATTGAAATTAAGCTTAAGATTCTGCTAAATACTTTATGGCGTTGCAGTTAAAAAAATTCTGACTAAACGCAAGACTCGAGGGTTTTGTATTAACCATACCCACGTTCCAAAAATCTCTACCCACAAATACTAATACAAAACCGCCATTATTTCGAAATCTCGTCATCTCTCTTATTGATGTGGGGGTTCCCCCGTTCCCCTTGGCCCCCTTGGTCGACCCCTGTCATTCGCTAAAAGCTTAACTAATAGACGCACTAATAGACGAATTATCTGAGATGTTTAGTACTTTCACATTTATCTGCATTTAAATTTAAACTGTTAAGTTATTAGAGCTTAAAATATGAAGTATCTGTTTCTTCCGTTAAGTACTTACAAGATTTTCTTTAAGGCTTAAGGAAGTAGTAGGCAATGTAATGGATACAGTGCATGACGTTGTTTATAATGAATATATGTATATGAAAAAATCCGTTACCGACAGACAACGCACAGACGAAACTATTGTAGTAATCTAAGAAAGTTTAAATTTGTCATGTACATAAGTTAGGCTGTGTTAGTACTCCCTACTGAAAGAAGATTTCTCGAATTACCTACGGTAAAGGAAAAAAAGCGGCCAAGTACAAGTCAGTCTTGTCTACCGAGGGTTCCGTACCAATTTCAAGATTATATGTCAACGGGAAGTACGATTTATAAAAGTTGCCAAACTTAAGTTTCTGGGCGTACGTATTAATTTTTTATGAAATTAACTACAATTATAAATGTGTAATGAATGTTTTTCTATGAAATACCGATAAATTTTCACTGTCTTTGTTTGTATTGTTATTTTTCGCTTCGTGCGAAATTTTATAACTCTAGGACCACGAGAAGTACTGTACAGAGTGTTTTTGACATCACCACTTTAAATGAAACCACATTTTTAACGACTCTATAAAAACGTAATACAATTAAAACAACAGAGATTATTCCAAAAATGGAAAAGTGACTTTTTTAAACAAAATAATTAATAAAAAAATAAACGTAAAATAAAACGCCATTCGTCAAGAATGACGCACACAGGCACAAACTTATCAAAGGGATAACGCCGCACAAGCCTTATTCACAAAATCGAGTCGTAGGTAATTGCAGTGATGTTGAATTGCGTAAAATAGAACGAGGGGTATCCCTCTCTCGTTCTAGTATGTTTTTTGAGAATAAAATGTGGCAGATCGGCAATGCTTAGTAGTATTTTTATAATAGTAGGTGTTTACGTTATTGGTATCGGAACTGCGTCAAACGTAATACAGCATGGATAAACATCGTGAAATGAAAAAAAATCCTACGTCTAAAAATAATTTCTTTAGGTATAGGTTTGAAATATTTTACCCATTATGCTGCTCCCGTAAAAGGAGCGCAGCCGCTTCCACTCTATATATGTTTTGATTACGCGAATTTAATACAAAATGCAACTAAAACGATGCATAAATGCTTGTATCTTTTGATTGCGTTGACTTAAAAGTTTGATGTTTTTTCTATATTTCAAGAGATCATAGATCTGATTATTTGACATTAATTTGTGTAAAATCTTGGGATAAATGGTCTTGACGGACAAGTAACTGAATCTATAAGGGTCGGATTTTTTCATTTTCTTCTTTTTGAAAAAGTCATTATTTGTTTCATTATTTAATAATTTAATAAATTGTGAAAAGATATATTATGGACAATTTAATCGAACCCACAATTATAGAGTACACAGTCATACGCTTCGCCACTGCGTCACGGTGGCAATCTAACTCAGAGTTATGAAGCATAGATTCCAGGGTCCATCATTTGCCTCGCACAAACAAATTTTAACAATGTAACCATTTGATCAGCCCATGGATGTAGAGATTTAGGATTTCGTATTAGGATTTCGTCGATGTTTACAAACAAGGTCTGAAATTAGCGAGCTTTCACGACTGTTCACGACTCACTGTTCATTCGTTAAAAGCCTTACTAATTGCCTCCACATTTCTACTAAATAGTTCGTTTAAGTAAAGATATTCTTATTGAGTACTGTTATTTGTTTAGGCAAATCAAGACATTTGTTATCCTCACTGGGATTAGCGTCTGGGGAAAGTATACTTTATTTTAGTATTCCTTTTAGTCTGGCTTATGTTTATAATGTTCAAATTGTTTTTGTGTTAGACATTATTGATCGCTGAAAATCTTTTATTATTAATATGAAGACTCATTATAGTAATTATTAATATTTTTCTTAAGATTATTTATCAATAATAATAATAACTTTTACATTCTCTAAGGGGCCTCTATGTGTTGAACATATATCCACATGCGAATACGCAAGCCTTCCAAAAGACCAGTTTCTGTGTACCCGATGAGTTAAAGATGAAAATGATAACGCCAGTCGTGGCCCAGCGGCACAAAGTGTGACTGTAAGACCGACTGGTTGTGGGTTCGATCCCCACCCGAAGAGATGAAATATTTACTTAAATTTATATTTCCATTTCTTCGCTCTGGTGTCGAGGAAAAGCGCGGCGTTAAGTTCTGCCACTCAACACGGGATGCCTCCAGAATTCGGCAGAGGGTGGGGAACGGAGTGTCTCGACATTAGGTTCCCTCTGCCTACCCTGCTGTGTGCGGGATACAGCGTGAAGCTGATTTATTTTTTTTATTTATTTTTTTAATTTTGATATAACGTTACCCGGACGTTTCTTTATTTTTAAAATTAATTTACACCCGAACATTGTTGAGGCTGCGGCGGCTATTTTTTGTATTTTAATTTTATTATTAATAAAACTTAAGCTATGATAAACATTTTGTTAACTATTTATCCGTCTTTCGCCATTTGACTGCATTGCAGAGGAACGTTTAAATTTTCTTCGAAGTTTTGTCAGATTTTTTTTCAATGTTTCCATTCGTGCAGAGCGCGAGATGAATTGTAAATGCAATTTATGCACTTGAAAGAGTCCGAGGTGTTTTTAGTATTCGGTACGACTCAATGAGACGGCGCGCTTCGAGACCATTGATAGAAACTTATAAATTATAATGCAATATTATTACTGTATAAGCAATAATATTGCATTATTATTTATATAATTTGTTCTAGTTGCTATAGATACAATAAGATACAATAAATATATTCAATCTGTTTAGATTTAAGCGATGATTTGAATAATATAGAAATATAAATCTCTCTTTTCCTTATTACTTTATTTTTAGCTATCATGTTATCAAAAATATAATCTACCTATCTACTATTAAAAAAAGTATACACCTCGTTTCTAGAACTTAGTATCCGCATATAGCAAGGTACGCAGAGGAAAACTAATGATAGTGTTAAGACACTCATGTACCGCTCAATTTTCGAGACATCACATATTGCGTGCCGAAACTCAGCATCGTGTTTTTCTTTACCAGTCCGAGGAAATGACAACAATTGTTTTCCTCGTCTGGGAATCGAACCTACATCCGCCACTTTCACAGTCAGACGCTGTGTGTATTTGAATCCTACTTCAACATTACCTTACTGTGCCTTGTCACACAGAATGATGTCATTCGTGAAATTAACTGAATATAATAATAAAAAATAGTACATACAGCAATGTTTATAAAAAATCATAGCCCTTATAGGATTATTGTTGCCCTTATTGTTATCTGTTCTGTCAGGTATAGGTATAGCACAAATTTATATACGCCCGCAAAGTTTGTCAACATTTATAAGTCAAGCTCACGTTCACCTACAATCATGAAATTGGTACGTTCCGTACCGCGAATCCGGCTCCGAAATAAAATTGAACCCCATGACTTATGATTCATGATTTCATAAAACCGAATAAAAAAACAAGATAAGCTACGATCAATGTCAAATTAATATTGTCATTAAATAAGGTAAGGAAGAAGTAAAGAACTCAAGCACAAAGCAAATCTGTACAAATAACAAAATATAACAATTACAATAAGAAGTTTTTCCATAAAAAATATCTAAGAGCACCTGAAGAGATCTCTCGTTTAACAAGAGTTGACGGCTTTTCATATCAATTAGCTTTGTACAATCATTGTGGTTTTATATTTATTAACGTTTTGAATTAGCTTTGTTATATAAAGTTAGAAATGGAAGGAAGGGATGTCAATCAAATTTATTGAACGGGTAAATAGATTTTATCAAAAATTTATTATTGAGTCCCACTAGGTAATTTTTTCTCCTCTATGGCAAGATAACATGCATTATAGAAACGTGAAGTCGTAAAAGAAATGTTTTAATAAAAGATGAACCTATTAGAAAACATAATTATATAGACCCTAAGCACTGTGTTTGTTATAAGCCTAATTTTAATTACTTTTGCTCAATCAGCTCGGGAAACTGTATAATCTAAATTTAACAGTAATTTATCGCATTTATAAATCTGCACTTTCCTTTAAGACGATGTTAAACCATTGAACGACCTGCTCCGCTAGATTATAAATTACACAACGACTAAAGCGAATAACACTTTATAGATTCTAAGCCAAAACGTAAAGCCAAAAATAAACAAATTAAATCATTAATAAAACCACTTAATGTCAATATTATACCCATTTTATTAGATCCGTTTGTCGAATAAATGTAATGAATTGTCGTATTGTATCGGCGCCCGGAGCGTCACGCCGACACTCCGGTACAAGGGCCCTTCACTAGAGAGGAGCTATGTTTGTACAGCCCTTGACAATCCAAGGATTACTACAAAACAGATTCCGAATGTGGTATTAGACCTTTTTTAAGTTGTATTTGTATTTAATTATTTGTTATTTTGCTTTGCCCAGCTTGTTGATTGTAAACTGTTTGTCGTCGAGGCCGATGCTTGCTAATATTCGATGTGATTTGGAGGTAATCGGATGGAGATCGTGGGTGGAAGTTACTACTTTAATTACTTTGGAGGTAAATATTGGCGAAAATGCCGTTGCAGCGGGTATGGAGTTAAGCTAACGCTACTTAATAGGAAGTCTTCGTAGTCATATCAGTAGTTGAGTACTTATTTATACATATATTAAAAGTATCAAAATAAAAGTATTTAAAAAAAAAATCTTTTTTAAATTGTCTAAATTTAATGACATGAGATGAAATGACGAAAAACTGAAAATTGTGTCGCCAGGTGATACTTGTATTATCTGAAACATACAGTATATTTTTTTAAGATTTAATTAAAATATATCACTACCATCCATAACCTAATGTTCAGACTCCCTTCCGTAATTTCCGCTCAATTTTCAAGATATTGCGTGTTAAGTGCCGGAACTAAACGCCGCGCTTTGTCTTCCCAAGCGAAAAAATGAAAATAATTGGGAATCTAACTCACCATAGTCGTTACAATCAAACACTGACCCACTATGTCAAAAAGGCCTCATGCTCTCTACTTATACTCCGTTTTAACCTAAGATAATTAATCTTATAATATATTTAAGATAACAATACACTCTAATGCAAAGAAAGCCCTGAGTAAATTAATAATGACTAGTATTAATTCATTATCATGCCCTCATACACTGATTAATTTAGCTCTTATAACATTATAAAGTGAACATCGTGTTAGATCTTGTAGTATATTAATGATGACGGAATTTTATTAAATATTCGAAACAATTAGACTTCTGTTGTATGTGACATATTTATCTCTTCTCTATCTCTATCGTTTAAGTCTTACTAATGAAAGCGTAGAGGAGACGGAAATTAGACGGTAATTTAAATATATTTTCTTATTGTAAGGGATGTGTGTCCATAATGATATTAATCCTTATCCTTTTAAATTAGTTATTAATTTTCTACGTTAAACAAAGATAAACTTTGCTCTTTACAATATTTCGAAATTACAAATAGTTTTAGAGAAAAGCTATATCGACTCATGTTTAACCCTTACTTTCAGTATATATATAAGTATATTAGTTACCTTTTGGCCATTTAATATAGATTAAAATGTTGTTTACTATTTTTCATTTCAATAAGTACTTTAGAAGATTAGTAGCACAGATTTAATATTACGGTACTAAAAAATTCTTGCTGTGTAACGGCTCGCCGCCCACCACGCGTCCCCCCGCGCCCCGCAACCTTTTGCTTATAAAAATGAATCCGCCGCACCCGCCTGGCTTCTTTCCCCCGGGCATGGAAGGAAGGCCTGGTCATCATGTTGCCCAAGGCTGTATCTATAACCCTCCTTAGCGCGGTCGCCAAGCTGTTCGAGAAGTTATTCCTCTCACTTCTCCAGTCGCACATCCACCCACGAAGCGAGCAGTTTGGCAAGCGGGTATTGGTATACCCGTACTACTTGCCGTATATACTTGCCAAACTGCTCTGGTTATACTACGCCGCAACAGCGATCAACCGAAAGGAGAGTGCAATAGTAGTCTTCCTCGACGTAGCGCGCGTATTCGACCGCGTTGGCACCCTACTTCATTAAGTGCCCAGAGCCGGCACCCCCCCACACATCGCGCATGTCTTTGCCTCCCTGCCTCAGTGACAGGACATTTTGCGTGAGAGTTGAGAATTCGAGGTCTAGCAACGACTCGATCGCTGCCGTTGTTCCCCAGGGCAGCATTTTATCACCTGCTCTCTACGCACTATACACTGATGACATCACAAGGCCCTAGCGAGTATCACTCAACGAGAAATCCTGCAGGTGGTCCAGAACCTCTTCTTCCGTCGAGTGACGCAGGCGCCATACTAAGTGAGGAACACCACGCATCATCGCAACATAAAAATAGAAAGCCTGGAGGTACACATTGGTCGTCTCGAGTCCAACGCACTCCGCTGCGCCAATATATCACCTGCACCTACGGAGCAGCACTCCGTGGCATACCCGGCCGCCCGAGGTCAGACGTAAACCTACTTCCGAGGGACTTTCTATTCTCCTCCAAATCCGACTCATGAGCCTTGCATTGAACCTTGGTCGTTTAAGATGGGCCTCCCTTAGGAAACCGAGGGTCTCTCCTGACTGAGTTGACCGCCTGGATGGACGAGAGAATGCTTCAATTCTGCGCCTGGCTCTATAGCAAAGTTAATTTAGAAGCGATTGCACGTATTTTGGAGTTATCCAATAATAAAACTAAAAACTAAACTAAACTAACTTCCCTAGCGGAGTAGTCAGAGAGAACGGAGCGCCAAACGCTACGGTCTCTACATACCTCTTTCGCCTCGTCCACTGTCATCAACCTCTTCATACATGCCCTCCGGGGGGTCCTCATGCTTTTTACGTGACCTTCCTCC
>DWLH01001439.1:0-12964 GCA_018249795.1 Heliconius telesiphe telesiphe
TTATGTTCTGGGTATCACCTCTAATTTTTGATAAACTCATTCAAAAATTTTACACCGCAACGTAGTTTTTATTTATGTTATCTATAACTATTGGTTCTGTCTAAATATTTTTCCATATCAATTTTAACTAACAAAAGAAATATGGACATTACCTATAGACGGTTCAGCGACGGCTAGTTTATAGGTACTTAGTCAACTAAGTAGTATGTCCCCCAGGTTATATTTGAATATAACCTGGGGGACATACTACTTAGTTGACTAAGTACCTATAAACTAGCCGTCGCTGAACCGTCTATAGGTAATGTCCATATTTCTTTTGTATCTAGTATATCTTATGTTCTGGGTATCACCTCTAATTTTTGATAAACTCATTCAAAAATTTTACACCGCAACGTAGTTTTTATTTATGTTATCTATAACTATTGGTTCTGTCTAAATATTTTTCCATATCAATTTTAAATATTGAAATTTCGCGTTTTATTAGCCATTTTTTGTTTATGATGGTGTCATATGTACATCGGTTTAATATGATTAGGACAATGGAAAGGAGTACAAAGCATGGATCACGAAATTTATATGGCAAAAGTAAATATTATCTTTGTTGAGTGAGGGCATTAGACCGTAGTTTTTTTTATAACTAGGAGGTGCCGCCGACTTCCTTGGTGAAACCTTCTCAAAGCTCTTTTCTTCCGTTTCATCATCCTAAACTACAATTTTTAAGTTGCTTGTGTTTCCGTGTTTTTATATTTTAGCTGGTCTCTTAGAGTTTCACAATATATGTTCCAGGCTTTGTTTCGTAACACACAAGTTCACTTTTGATTTTATTATATAATAAAGATAAGTATTATATTAGGAAAGACAACAACACTAATTCCGAAAAGATAATAATCTCTTCATCTGTGTGATAAATGATTATTAACCATTATATTAAATTAAATAAAATAAAAATTATATATATAATTAAATAAATAAAATTAAAGTTCAAAATTGTTTAACCTTTAGTAGTATTTTTGTAGTAGTAAGTGTTTATGTTATTGGGATCTATACGTAACCGCGTCCCATGAAATACAGGTATGGATAAAAATCGTGAAATGAAAAAAAAATCCTACGTCCAAACTGTTGAGACATCTTGATTAATTTCTTTACGTATAGGTTTGAAATATTTTACCCTATATGCTGTTTCCGTAAAAGGAGCGCTGCCTTTTCCCTCCCACCCTGTATATATATATATATATATATATATATATATATATATATATATGTTTTTATCTATCTTAACTTAGAATGTATTCAGCTTAATAATTGCATATGGTCAAATAATTATTTATAATACTTATTTAGGTTAATTCTAGACTCTTTCTGCCTTTCCTGCTTAGCGAGACAAAAGCGTGAAGCTCAGAAAAAACTTTGGTGAAAGAATCATTCTTGACTATGACAATTGTTTTATATTAAATTCTTTCTCCATATTCACTGAAAATATACAAATGAAGTCAGAGTAAATTTAATAAGAAGATTGTACCACGTGGAGCAATGTTCGGAGTCAAAGGCGCAACAAGCATTTGCATTTGTTTAAATTAATTAACATTCTACACGGCTTTGTGTATTGTTTCTTTTATTTAACCTTTGAATATTGTATTATACAGAGTGCTGTACTAGATAAATATTAATATGATTCTATCTATTATTTCTTTGTAATAATATGTTAATATAAAAAAAAATAGGTGTTTTTATTAAAAGTAAATATAACCGTATTGACTTTTATTGATTTATATTAACTAAGTTGCCAATTGATGTTTGCAACTTAATTCGTTTTGTGTTTCACGTTTGTTTTTTTTTTTCATCTACATGCTGTATCCCGGCATTGCGTGTTGAGTGGCGGAACTCAACGCCGCGCTTAGCCTCGATACCAGAGCGAAGAAATGAAAATATTAAATATTTCCTCGAATGGGAATCGAACGCACAACCTGTCGCGCTTACAGCCACATGCTTGTGCCCCAGCGCCAAGCCTGATCTCTACTCTTGTAATAATATAATAATTGTAATAATCGTAGTTTCACTAAACTTTTAGAAGCATTTACAATGGAAAATAACTAAGTGTTGTGTTTGGCATATTATTATTCATTCTAAGCGCTTGAAATCCTCGCATCAGCTCAGGTAAATTGGAAAGGATTAACTTGATATTTTATACACTTTTGTATATAGCCTTATAAATCCTTCCTCGATAAATGGACCTACCAACCCAAAAATACTTTTTCGATTTGAATCAGTGGTTTCAGAGATTAGTTCCAGAGATTGTTTAACAAAACAAATTCTTTAGCATTATAATATTAGTATATTAGTATGATGAATATTTAAACATAACTTAATAAGCAGAAAATATTATTAAATTTTAAATGAAAATAAATAAATCACCTTCACGCTGTATCCCGCACACAGCAGAGTAGGCAGAGGGAACCTAGTGTTAAGACACTCCGTTCCCCACTTTCTGGAGGCATTGCGTGTTGAGTGGCAGAACTCAACGCCGCGCTTAGCCTCGACACCAGAGCGAAGAAATGGAAATATTTGGATAATGAAAATTTAAGTAAATATTTCATCTCCTCGAGTGTGAATCGAACCCACCACTGTGTGCCACTGCGCCACGACTGGCATGGAAATGAACCTTAATATTTTATGTTTATGGTGATAGTGACAACGTTTGATACTGTATGCGATTAGTATGAGTTTTCTTTAACATGAGAAAATATATTATTGATATTTTATCCAGTAGGTATAAAGGGTTTCCTGTAGCTCCTCTGGTGTTGCAGAGAGTCGTGGGCGGCGGTGATCACTTAGCATCAGGTAACCCGCACGCTCGTTTGCCTTGTCTTTTTTTTCATAAAAAAAGCGTTAATTTAATCTTTAATCTCTTCTTTCCAATAAGATATAAACAACGTTCAAAAAGTAAAATATTAACAATTAATGAATTTATATATATATATATATATATATATATTATAAATGCAAAATCTGAGAAATAGATTTTTCTATTTACGACTCAATTAAATGTCAGATTACAGGTCTACTTGCTTGGTTTAGGTAATTATAACATTGTAATGTAGGTCGGATAAGAAAATGTTTAGCGAAAGCTGTTAGTCACGCAATAATCGTTTTAGCGTAGTTTCTTCCTTAAAATATAAAATATTTTTCTTCCATACTATGTCATATTCAAGATTCTTAAACACGTATATAATGATATATTAAAAAGTTTTATTTTTATTTGACCCATTCTCCTCCGGCGTGACCGGAGACTTTGTCTAGTCTTTACACTTTTTGTTGCAATAAAAGTTATTTAGTGAAAATTACCAGTAGTAGTTTGTTCATAGTTCAATAAATATTAATTTTGTTTTACTTTAAGTAAAGGACCTTGAAGTAAAGGATTATTTCTAATTGTTTTCTTACTAATTTCTATCTTTTCTTATTTGCCGCTGCCACATTTGCTAGCTCGTCTGCCTTCTCGTTTCCTGGAATACCAACATGCGCCTTTACCCAAAAGAGTCTGATATTTCTCTTTTGCAGCTCTTTTATCATTTTCTTTACTGAAAACGCTTTTGGGTTTCCCAGCAAGCCGAGAGCCGAGCGGGAATCACTCAGTATGCAGGTCACTGGCTCCGAGGATCCTAGCCCAATTTTGGTGGCTTGGTAGAGAGCGTAGAGCTTAGCTTAGTAGAGCGCACAGAAAGGCGCTAACACGTACTTTCTGGTCAGCGTTTCGATGTGACTCTTCCGGCATGAAAATGCTGCTCCTACCCCGCTATAATTCTGTTTTCATCCGTGTAAATGATTATATCTTTCAGGTCATGAACATTTACAGTTTCCGATTCAAGGTCCTAGATGCCTTTGAACCCCATCCCAAGTTCATCTGACGGCTGGGGCGTCTGGCCGGGCGCGATTTAATAGAACTGTTTGAAAGTGCACTCTTTGTCTATCTTAGCTCAAGAACGATGAAAGAACCGATGATTTTTTTAAAAATATTAAATATGAAATGAAGTGCAAAGCAGAAAATGTATACTTAGTAGTGTACTCCAGTTAAGTGCTGTTCTTACTGTAGTCTTAATCTAGCTGAAGTCCCTTTTACGCCAGCGTTAGTTATTTTAAGAGGTCATTAAGTTATTTTCAACTAACAAATGTCGCGTGCAAGTTGAAAGTATGCTTTTGATGAAATTTTTAATGAAATTAAAGCTAGCTTTAAAAATGTTACTTTGAACAAAAAAAAAATATTTTAAAAGTGATTTTTTAAAATATTTTGTTCCCGAATTGACTTTAATTTTATATAATAATAAAATGCATGTTATACTTATTACTAATCTGTCAAATTAAGGTTGTAAATCAAAGATTTTTATAAATCATGTAAACCTTTTAAAATTATAACGTAATATGGGAAATTAATGGAAATATAAATTTAAATAAATATTTCATTTTCTCGAGTGAGGATCGAATCCACATCCACAATACAAGTTTATTAATAGTTATGTTTATTATATGTACATAGGTATTTATTCCTTAATTAAGTCTTTCACTTTAAATATAAAATAAAATTAATTCAAATCAGGCCGTCGAGGCTGCCGTGGCGCATGTGACTGTAACGAGACGGTTGTGAGTTCGATACAAACTCGAAGGAATGAAATATTATTTCATAATATTTACATTCCTTTTCTCTGGCATCAAGGAAAAATCACAGCGTTAAGTTTCGCCACTCAACACGATTTGCCTCGAAATTCGGCTCGAATTCAGCGACAAGTAGGGAGCGGAGTGTCTTAACACTTGATTTCCTCTGCCTGCTGTGTGTGATATAGCGTGAAGCGGACTTTAAATAGGTTTATAAATTACCAATTTAAAAGAATTTATGACAATAATTTGTATAAGTGTTGTACAATTTTAAAAAGAATTGGTATATAAACCGTTTAAAAATTGTTTTTATGGTTTTTTTATAAATATTTGCATCCTGCAAATATTTAACTTAGCGATGTTCTTTTTGTTATTAATAACAACAAATTACAAATATAATTAATAGATATATTGAGACAAAGATTTTATTAAATTTGTTTTGTTTATGCAAGTGCTGCATTAATATCCAAGGTCCTCTTGATTGCTAAGGAGCACTTGCTTTTCGTATTTTTATTGTATTATGGTATGTTATAAATGTTTTATGTATATCAGAGAATTTATTATAATAAAAATCGGTCAAATACGAGTTGGATTCTTATTCGGGGATTCCGAACCAATTTCAGGATTGTAGGTTAATAGGAAGTACAATTTATGAAAGTTGAGAAAGTTAAGTATGCGAACGCACTCATTTTGTATGAAATTATCTACAATTATAAGTTTATAGGGTTTATATGTATTATAAATGTAAATTTACATTATTGGATTGGAGGTCCACGGGATAAACCCAATAGGTTTTGATTATGCGGCTAATAAAGTTAACAAACTTAAATTTGCGTCATTTTGTATGAAATAAACTAGAAATATAAGTTTGTAATCATTTTTTTCTATAAAATACCTATTTTTTTATTGTAAGTTCTTATGTTGTGCCAAATTTTATAACTGTAGGTCCACGGGAAGTTCTCTATAGGTTTTATTTGCGCGGCGAATTTCATACCAAATGCAGCAAAATCGAAGAATAAATGCTTCGAGGTGAATTTCTACTCCTAACTAAGTTTGATTTATAAGTTTGATTTTATCTGTGCTTCAAAAGACCGAAAGACGGAACCCTGAAAAAGAGCATTGTTGTGCCCTCATACCGTAATCTAAGCTTTACTTCACGCTGTATCCCTACCGGGCCAATGGAGCGCTACGATCTCTGCATACCACTTTCGCCTCGTCCACTGTCATCATATATACCCTCCAGAGGGCCCTCATTCTATTTACGTGACCTTCTTCCAATATCATCGAAACTGCGTGTCCGAAGGTCAACCAAGGTCTCTCCCTACCCCTCTTATCGCTCACTTATTCTTCATAATTTTTTACACCATTTTTTCATCACTCATTCGTCCGACGTGCCCAAATCACCTGAGCGTGTTTTTCTTCATACTCATCATGACATCCTCATTTGTACCTGCCATTCTGTGAATCTCTACGTTTCAGATTCGATCAACTAATCTGATTCAATATATCCTACGAAAAGGGCGCATCCTTACAGCATTCATCTTTCCTCCATTTTTCTTCTGTAATATCCACATTTCGCTGTCGTATAACAGCGTCGGTGCCAACACTATATTGTATAGGGCCAAACTGGCAGTTGTGCGGACGTTTCGCCATCTTATCAATACAATTAAGGCTACGTTAACTCTGTTACCGGCAACAATACGCCTTTTCATCCATTCGTCCATCCATTCGTATCCAGTAAACATACTTCCCAGATAAATCACTTCATTCATTTGACATAATCAAACATTGTGCTTAAAACAATTTTCTTTTTTTTAGCTTCACGTTGTATCCCGAACATATTTCCGACACGCAGTAGAGTAAGTAGCCTGGGAACCTAATGTTAAGTTTATCTCTCTCTCTTCAAAGTACAAATGAGGATTATCTCTCTATCTTCTCTCTCTCATCCCATTAAAATCATTATGATTAAAACAATATTCATGAAAATAATTAAAAGTAACTAATTATATTTCAGAAGATTCTTTGCATCTGTATATTGGAATAATGAAATGACATAGAGATGTCACTTGAACCAATAAGGGGATCCTCCCATACGTCATGTCAAATACTTGACCTGCTTTATTCCTTTACAAAGAGCTGCATGCTTATTTGAATCTTCAAGTAAGTTGTATAAAGTTTACATTTAATTAAGGGCGCGTTGCAGAGTTTCAGGTTGACGTAAAGCTGAATTGCTAATTACTTTGATAGGCGCCTTAGACTTCCGTTGTTTAACGGGATTAGAAATCGTGGAACATCTAAGTGAATCGATTATTATTAATATAGATATTTGTGCAAATTATAGTTTGGTTTTCCGAAACTTAGTTAGAAGCAGAATAATATGCAGAGATTTATAAGAAAGTAGGGTAGAATCGAGTTTTCTTATTTTGCGTAATAAGTATAGAATTGATATATAATTTTTGCCGCGTTTTGCAAATTCTGTGGGGTACTTCCCGTAGACATACAGTTACGTAATTTGACACGAAGTAAGAACTTACAAAACAAGTAAAGGAAAAGTCCGAAAAATGAAAATTTATAGATATTTCATAGAAAAAAAATTACCAACATATATTTGTAGTTCATTTAATCATTGTATTAAGCATGCGTCGTATGCGCTGATATGCAAGTATTATAAGTTGTACTTCCCATTGACTCGCACATGACTGGTTTTTTTATTAGTTTCACGTTGTATCTCCCCTGTGGCAGGGTACGTAGGGGAACCTGGACCTGGTTGGAATTTTTGAGACATTGCGTGTTGAGTGGTGGAACTCAACGTCAAGCAGTATTTGAAAATTCCCCCGGATGGTATTCAAACCTAAAACCGTTGCGTTTACAATTGCCACTGTGTCGGGATAATTATTTTCATATATTTTTTTTGGGCATAATTTTGCTAAACAATAATAAATATTATTAAAAATTTAGTAATAAGAGTGTTTCTAAAAGTAGGGCCGGAAAAAACTTTAAACAAAAAATAAAAATAATTTATAAATAATTAATAATATTTATTATTTATAATATTTATTATTAATATAATTATTTAATAATAAATAATAGATATAAATAAAAAAAAACTTTCTTCTGCAGCGGACATTACATATTTAAAACTCTTACTCTCGTTGGATTTGACGTTTGTGTTAATAATGAATTGTTCCCTTATAATATCATCAAGAACAGCGTTGTGACCACGGAGCTTTATTCTTCCTTTACTGCTTGGTCATATACATTTTTCAATTCTTGTAGAGCGATAATGACAACTTTATATTTCAGTTTTAATAAATTATACGTAAAATATAATATTAAAAATTAAATATGTAACGATGCTATCTATATACATTGCAATCTTAAAACAAAATTTGTGGGTTCAGTTTCCACTCGTAGAAGTGAATTATATTTTTTAATAAATTATATATATATATATATATATATATATATATATATATATATATATATATATATATATATATATATATATATATATATATATATATATATATATATATATATATATATATATATATATATATATATATCACGCGAGGAAATGAAACATTTATTTATATTCATATTCCCACTTTCTTTACTCTGGTGTCGAGGCAAAGCGTTTTATTGAGTTCCGTCACGCAACACGCAATGCTTCCAGAATTCGACGGAAAGTGGAGAACGGAGTGTCTTAATAATGGGTTTCACTATTAAGACACTCTGTTGTTTCTGCCTACTCTGTGTGCCCAGAGTAGGCAGAAGGAACCTAATATTAAGACATACAGCGCGAAGCTGATTTGATTTGATTTTATATTTTCAAATTAAACCTTGGTATCAAGGAAAAGCGTGGGGTTGAGTTGGCGCCACTAAATACGCAATGCCTCAGAAATTGCGCTGTATGTGGGGAAAACAGTGTCTGAACACTAGATTCCCTCTGCATCCTCTGCTATAAGCGGGATGTTGGATATGGCGTAAAGCTGAAAAAAAAACTTAGATTACTGCTTAACAATATCTACAGATCTATACATATAAATAAAATAAAATAAAATAAAATAAAATATATATAAAGGTCTTTCTTTTCTGTAATGATTTTTCAAGTGCATATAGTTATTTACACGATTCCAAAACAATTTTTTTTGAATTTGAATTTGAATTTGAATTTGAATTTGAATTTATTTAGTGCATCCATTTCCAGTCATTTTAAGGTGTTTTGTATCTCAAAAGGAAAAAAAAAGAACCCTTGTAGGATCACTTAGTTGTCCGTCTGTCCGTCTGTCAAGACCATTTTATTTTTGCGCGTTACGCGTTGAAATATCAATATGAATATTAATATTAGATATTCAGGCTTATAGTTTCTTAGTGCACAGATATTAAGCTTCTAATAGAACGCAGTCAAAAGTATGAGCATTTACGTATCGTTTTTATTCCATTTTGCATGAAATTCACCGCGTAATCAAAACCTATAGTGTACTTCCCGTAGACTTAGTTATGAAAATTAGGACGAAGTAAGATTTTACAATACAAATAAAGGAAAAATTGGAATAGTAAAAGTTTATTAGTATTTCATAAAAAAAAAATACTTCCATATAAAATAAGTATATGTGCCCGCAAATTTAAGTTTCTATATTCGCCGCATCATCAAAACCTATATGATCCCTCTGTGGGCGAATCCAACTCGCGCTTGGTCTTTAAATTTGTTTTTAAATACACTTAAGTAAACATTCATATATTTCAAGCGGGCGCAGCCGCACGGGGGCCGCTAGTACTACTAATATGTTCAATTGAGACTAAGTGAAAACTAATACGTAATCATTATGTGTAGATTTAAACGAGTACTGCAAAGTACTGGCCGTACTAGAAGCGTCATCATCATTCAAACCTTTTATAATAAAGTACCACATCAATTATTTAGTTAATTAGAGACCAGTCGTGGCGCAGTGGCACAGGGTGTGACTGTAAAATCGACTGGTTGTGGGTTCGATCCCCACTCGAGGAGATGAAATATTTACTTAAATTTATATTTCCATTTCTTCGCTCTGGTGTCGAGTTCTGCCACTCAACACGCAATGCCTCCAAAATTCGGCAGAAAGTGGGGAACGGAGTGTCTTACCACTAAGTTCCCTCTGCCTACCCTGCTGTATGCGGGATACAGCGTGAAGCTAATTTAATTTTTTTAATTTTTGACAATAAGTGGAATATTTACAAAAAGGCAATCTAAAAATACCTGAACTTTCGTAGGAATTAAATATCCAGATAATTATCTCTAGTTATAAGCCTAGTTTAAGTGGCAGATAAATATACTGTTGATTAGCTGATAATAATGAAAAAAGTTAAAAAAAACGTACGGACCACGTGTCTGTAGTGTTTAGTTAAAATTATACAAAAAAAAAGTACCACATCATTTATGACGATTAACGATTTATGCTTAACAATATTAACCAACATATTTTAAAGTGCACAATATGAGTAGGAAATTAACAAAATAGCATCAATACAACATGTATATTAAGCGTGATTGTAAATCGCAGTTCATTCGGGATAAATGTATAATTATTTAAAGGCAATTAAATTCACGCATTGCCGAAGCCGATCGGGACTGTTGGGTTGAAACATGCTTTATTAAATTTAAATCCAGTACGTAGGCTACGTTTTACATCGGCTTTTATAGCGTCGTATAATCCGTAGGCAAACTTTTATGGTTTATTGTTACCATATTCTGAAAAACATTCATCCTATAAAACGATTTTTTATTATCGTTTTATAATTAAATGTGTGCCATAAATATTCTCATAATGAATGTTTAGGTATAGATGTTAGAATTTGATAATTGACTCGGTAAATACAAAAGTTTTTAGCAAAACATGGAAATCTTATTAAGCTAGAAGGAAAAGACAGTAACTAAATAAGTAAGAAAGATAATAGGTGCAAGTTATAATATCCTTAATTTTAAAACAGTGTATTGAGCAAGATACTTTTTTTTATTCAGCTACACTTATTAAATATCGTATACAGAGAAAAATTAAGTTTCAATAATTGTAATTGCTTTCTGCCTTCCTTGTTGAGTGATGAAACTCAATGTCACTTTTTTTTATTAGAGTGGAAATAGAAGAGGGAAGGGAATAGAAGGGAAGAATTACATGCGCACCGTCATCATCACATATACAATCATCATTATAATCAGATGCTATTGCGCTACGATGACCTATATTATTCTTAACCGTAAAATGAATTCTTAAAAGATAATATTTAAATTAAAAATTAAATCAGATTAGAGGAAATTAGAAACCGATCCCCACTCGAGGAGTTGAAATATTTACTTAAATTTATATTTCCATTTTCTTCGCTCTGGTGTCGAGGCTAAGCGCGGCGTTGAGTTCTGCCAGTCAACACGTAATGCCTCCAGAATTCGGCAGAACGTGGGGAACCGAGTGTCTTAACACTAGGTTCCCTCTGCCTACCCTGTTGTTAGCGGGATACAGCGTGACGCTGATAAAAAAAAATCAGCTTCACGCTGTATTCCGCACACAGGTTCGCGTTCCCCAAGTTAATATTTGTGTAATTAAAAAAATATACATCATTACGGAGATAACCTTGATAATATTTTATTTATGGAACTGTTCTTCATACTAAAATATTTATTAAAGCAATCAACAACAAACTTTTATCTTTGTAGCGGAAGTTAAATAATTTCAACTAATGGATATTCTCACCGTGTCTTTGACTGCTACGTGAGACAGTACTTTATTTCAGGCAATTTCTCAAATAAACACACTTCGTGACTCATTTTACTATCCATTATATCTCCGAGAAGGTTACCTTTGTAAGATGTAGCTGTAGATTGCAAAGTTTAAAATGATATATTGCGAATAATATTGCCATTTACTTTGCTCGCTTTTATTTAGGTATGCTATTTAGATAAGAATAAATGTTTTAAATTTATTATAATACGTATGCCACAATAGACAAGAGTTGAAACAATATGAAAGTTAAATTTGCCGAAAAAAACAATTTTAATAGCAATTTTGTTTAAATATAAAGTATTTACTATACTTAAATCGTATTCTGAAATTTTATATATTATAACAAAATCTAGCTAGAATATTTGTAAAAGTTGAAGATAAAAATGAAATAAGTTTTATAAAAAGAATCATTGTAAATTGAAATAAAAGTTATAATAAATTTACTGTGACTGTAACTTTGCACTTCGTAGCGACGGAGAAACTTTGCAGTTTAGATTGTCTCTGGATTTTATTAACAGATACTTGTTAATTGTAAATGATTATATAAAATAATTTTAAAATATTTTTCTCGTGAAATTTCAACATTTTTTTACAATGGTTTCCTAATAAAAAAATAATTATGTAGTTTATAATGTAATATTTCTTTGTATTTTTTCTTTATTTTTACAAGAAAATATTAGGAAATTTAAGGATAAGAGAAAACATTTAATGGGTTCTATAATTTAATATATAGAAAATAAAATAAACATTTTTTTTAAACATTTTTAAAGTGTTAATCCACACTTAGGAAAGATAAATACTTATTTAGAAAACGTATAAAAATTTGAACGTAGGGGGACTCGAACCCGCGCCTCCTGGAAACCGACCAGGCGCTTTGACCACTTAGCCATACGTTCGTAACGTACGAGTCCCGCTACGTTCAAATTTTTATACGTTTTCTAAATAAGTATTTAAAATAAACATATTTTACATAAGTTACTCATTGTACATCATCATACTGAACCATATCATACCCGATGAATTAATAATTAAGGTTATATCTAAAGAGTCATATATTTTTCATAAATATATTTTAGTCGCAAAGACTAAGCAGCAAGCATGTCAACATCAAAACAATCAACAGCGGTCTTATTTGATACTAGTTCGTCCATTAGTTCACATATTTTAGTGTACCTCGCCTACGTCTCCTCGCTGTGCGTTCTCTACCGCATTTATCATGCGAAGTGTTTAGGGGCACTGTTTCACCTGTTAACTGCCGCCGAATTTTCTAATCGCCTGTACCTGACAAACTCAAAACCATCCGCACCATCTGGATACGTGGTACTCCACTACTGTGCGGTTTTGTAGGAAGGAAGGCCTGCTACGCACCTGTAGCTCTTCTGGTGTTACGCGAGGTCATAGGCGGTGGTGATCACTTACCATCTAGAAAACCGTACGCTTAAATACTTATTTAGAAAACGTATAAAAATTTGAACGTAGCGGGACTCGAACCCGCGCCTCCTGGAAACCGACCAGGCGCTTTGACCACTTAGCCATACGTTCTCGCCAAGCTACGTCGAAATTCT
>DWLH01001440.1:0-12960 GCA_018249795.1 Heliconius telesiphe telesiphe
GTAACCATTTTAATTAATTTACTTTAAATTTATTGGGTTTTTGTTAATGGTTTTTTTTATATTTTGATATTTATCCTTATGAACATAAATATAATAGTAATTTTTAGCATTTTATCTAGATTGAAATGATAGTTTACTGTATAACATTCTAATAAATAATTAAGGAGATATCACTGATTCGAAATGACCTAGCCTTTCGGCGGCATAGTAGACCGACGCAAACGGGCAGATGACGTTGATGGTTTTATAAATTTTCATAAATTGAAAAATTTTAACCTTAAAGGGATGAATCCCTTTAAGGTTAAAATTTTTCAAAATCCCTTCTTAGTGGATGTTCAAATTATGAAAATAAACATCTGTCCAAATGTCACGTTTCTACGCACAGCGGTTACGGCTGTGCGTGCGTCTTACCTCAGTCAGTCAGGTACATGTCCTATTATATATATAGATTTGTGGTTAAGTGAGGCCAGTCGTGGCGCAGGGGCACAAAGTGTGAGTGTAAATCGACTGAATGTGGGTTCGATCCCCGCTCGAGGAGATGAAATATTTACTTAAATTTATATACCCATTTTTTCGCTCTGGTGTCGAGACAAAGCGCAGCATTGAGTTCTGCCACTCAACACGCAATGCCTCCAGAATTCGGCAGAAAGTGGGGATCAAAGTATCTTAACACAAGGTTCCCTCTGCCTACCCTGCTGTGTGCGGGATACAGCGTGAAAAAAGATATTCGAGGTCAAAGGTCAAAAAATCGGATTTTTGCTTTATTTTTCGTAAACGGTAAGTGTTATTGCAAAAATAGATGAAATAAAAGTTATTAATCATCAAAATCTCTACAAAAAAAATTCTAATACTTTTTTTGCTACGAATCATCAAATCCGAGATATCACCAATGTAAGAATTGGAAGTTCTGATACGCCGCCTACGTAAATCATCAGACGTATAATATAAGTAAACATTTTTGTTCGTGTAATTTATGCACACAAAATATAATTAATATACACTCTATTGTCAATCATGTTCACTCTTTTTGGGCCCTGAGGGAGCTTCTAGCTTTCCCTAGATTTTTACACGCAATAACTGGCTGCGATACTACATCAGCAATTTTCAAAAGGGGTAAAACATCAGTATTTAAATTATTTGAAAAACGTGATAATTTAATTAATCACGCAGAAGTATTTACAGACATTGGCTCTTCTTCACAAGTCACAAATGGGATTCGCTTTCTTCTTGATATGTATGGAGCTCCAAAGAAAATTGATTGTCTGGACAAGTATAGATATTTAAGTTTTGTAAAAAATACACGGAATAATAAAAGGGTAGTGTTGTCGTGTCTTCCTCCAACATCTGCTTATCAACACTTATACCGAGTTTATTATCAAGTCCAAGTGTGGTTAGGCAATCAATTGGATCCAGAGGACTGGAAAAATTTTGTAATCAAATTGTCCCATTTTAATCATTAATTACCATACTTTAGTATGGTAATTAATGATTAAAATGGCTATGGCTATGGCACTAATTACCACACAGACACTTTAATTACCAAACTAAAAAACTTAACATTAAATTATAATAGCAGGTGGAATATTCCTACCGGGGAGACGACGTGGTGCAGAAATGTTTGCACATTACGCAGAATACGACTTTCCCAACTTTTGGGATAGCGATATTTCTGAAATGGTGATTCGTAGCAAAAAAAGTATAAGAACTTTTTTGTAGAAAAATTTATGATTAATAACTTTTAATTCACCTATTTTTGCAATAACACTTACCGTTTACAAAAAAAATGCAAATAACCGTTTTTTTAACCTTTGACCTCGAATAACTTTTTTAGCAAACATTGGATCGATGGGGATTGTTGACATATTATTTATAAACATGTACTTAAGGTCTATGCCAATTTTCAGCTCTATGCGAATTATTGCATTTTGACAGGACTATTTTGACTGGATTATGTGTCGTGTAGTAGAGGACAAACGGATTGATCGATTTTGACGATTTTTACCTCAAATTGTTAACTACATATAGTATTTAAAATTTACCACAGCGACAACCAGACGACGTTTCGTCGGTGAATAAGTATTGAAAATATTTTTTTTAGAATCACGTTGTATTCCACACATTTTAGGGTAAGCAGAGGAAATCTGAGAACCTAGTGTTAAGACACTCCGTTCTCATTCCTTATTGAGTTTCAGAGGCATTACGAGTTGAGAGGCGGAACTAAACGCCGCGGTTTGCCTCGTGCTTGAGCGAAGAAATTTAAATATTAAATATTTCATTGCCCCGAGAGGGTGTCGAACCCACAAACCTCACGTTTAGAGACGGCATGCTTGTTTCGTTTTATGAGTACGAGTATTTGTAAGGACCAAACAAAGAAGCAGTATATTTTAGAATTGTACAATATATTAATTTACATGTATATTACACAATGTTAGTTTCAAACTTCAGTAACGCATTTCTAAAAAATTAAGCGTCAGCACTTTCTACAACTTGAACTTTTTCCACATCAACTTCTGCAAAACTCTCTTCACTTTTAACTGCGATTGATTCGGGATCCCAGTCGAAGTTGATGCCAGTGACTTCCAAGAACCAATCGTGGAAATGTCCAGGACGGATGTAACCTAAAAATTAAGATTAAATAAAATAATTTTGTTGTTAGTCAATATAAATTATATTTAGTTTTTTCTTTGAATAAATATATTTATATGTATATATATTACAAAAAGTATAATCTATAAAAGTATAAATATGATTATAGTTTTTTTTGATAGCGAAAATTTTAAAAATCTCACTAAACAGAGATGCTAACAATATAAACTATAATTAAAAAATCTTTTTGAAGTCTAGCTTCCTAGTTTTTTTTATGATTATTATAGCTTATAGTTTGATAACGAGGCACGTGTTCGAGTTCCGTTACGTTCTAAAACTTATACGTTTTCTAAAATATTTCTAGTATATGTTGTTTCGTATAAATGTAAGCCATTACCTGATGGTGCGTACGCTTCACAACCAAATCCAGAAGAGAAGGAGGCGAATCCTACTGCAGTGGGCTTTCCATCAACGTCTTCTATTACAAGGGGAGCACCGCTGTCTCCCTGTAAAATATTTTTATGTTTATTTTATAGACCTTGGCCTTTTATAGGTTCTTTGGAGAGTGTATTGGTATAATAAGATAATTTCCTGAAATTTGTGAGAGCACGAAAAAAACGGGGTTTTATTTAGCATCGCATTTATATTTTCATTTCTTCGCTCTGGTGTCGAGGCAAAGTGCGGCATTGAGTCCCGCCACTCAACACGCAATGCTTCTAGAAATCGGCGGATAGTGGGGAACGGTATGTCTTCACACTAGGTTCCCTCTGTCTACACTGCTGTGTGCGGGATACAGCGTGAGATCACCATATTCAAATACTATGAAATTGTAACAAGTCACTCAAATTACAAAAACTGATAACATCTTTTTTTATGGAAAAGGACAAGGCAAACGAGCGTTCGGGTCACCTGATGGTAAGTGATTACCGCCGCCCATGACCCCGTGCAACACCAAAGGCTACAGGTGCGTTGCCGACCTTTAAGGTGGGTTGGGCGCCGGAGCCCGGCATTACCTGATGCGAAACGCAGTGACGAAGCCACTACTTCACGCCGGTTTTAAACGTCGGGGGTGGTAATGTTCCTGTCGAGTCTGCCCATGCCTGTTGCCATTGCTGGCGATGTGACTCTACCACACGTACTTTAGTCGCTTCTTACGACACCACCAGTACCAGGATAATCCTATTCTATGCCGGGATCATACGGCACAAATTCTTTATCCAAAGTCGGTTGAATTCAAGTAAGAAATACTTACGTCGCATGGAGATTGGCTGGATACGTTGAAGGCCATCGCGCAGACAGTGGAGGCGGCTACAAGTGGTGTGTTGCCTAAATAGGCTCTACAGTGCTGGTTTGACTTACCAACGAGGTACACCCAATTAAGGACCTCGGGATACTCACCTGTCAATATAGAATGATTGATAAATAACCTTTATAAATAAAATAAGTTTTTATTTTATGTTATCAGTACGGACATGTGGTCCGTAATTTTATTAGTATACAAAAAAAAATATAAAAAAACTGAAAAAACCGATGTCAACCGGATTTTATTATCAGAACTGAACTAAACTTTCATTAAACTACCTTGACCTTCAAGTGTACCTTTTCCAATAAAAAAGAATAATCGCAATCTATTGCCGTCATATTGGGTTATTCGTCTATTTGTCGCGCATATACTTAATGCAAATTTAAGGTTTTATCATGGTTACCATTGCCAGAAATGGACCAAATTAAAATGAGACCACACGGGAAGCACCACTTTCAAATAAAAAAGGAATCATCAAAATCAGTTCACCCAGTCCAAAGTTCTGAGGTAACAAACATAAAACAAATACAGTCGAATTATAACCCGCTCCTCTTACAGAAAGCTCTTTCACGTGGTCCAATAAAAAGAACTAAGAGTTAACACACATTCAGGAGTGAGGTAACTCGAATACAAAATTCTCAGAAGCAAGTAGCTTCTAGTTCTTCTAGCGCGCTTAACCAAACAAACTTTTCAGCTTTAATATATAACTTAAGATGCTATAGACTAGTCGCCGCTTGCAACTTTGTTTCCATGAATTAAAAAAAAAAGTCTCGTTTTTTTTCCAGTTTACATAAAAATTTCGAGAAATCCTCTCTTGGTACTCCTACCACCTACATTCCAAATATTAATTTTCTAAGTAGTAGTAGCTTACTACTTAGAAAATTATCCCGCACTTAGTATTGAAGGCAGAGGGAATTTGGGAACCTAGTGTTAAGACACTATGTTCCCATTAAAGACACTTCCGGTCTTCACTTCCCGCCTACTTCTGGAGGCAATGAGCGTTGAGTAGCGGAAGACCACCGCGTTTTGCTTTGTTACCACAGCGAATGGCCTCGACTTGTATATGTTTATACATAGATAATATAATATATTTATCATTAATAAAATAATATATTTTCAATAAGATGTATTTAACAGGGCCCCAAGAAGCGATCTACGTACCACCACGGAAGGATGTAGCGTTCAAGCCCCATCCGGCAACCCGCAAGAGAACGTCGTCGTAATTATCATTTCTTTGAAAGCTGGATTGAAGCCTCAAGGGTTGAATAGCATCTAAAATTATAAATTGTATTTATTATATACAAAAAATCAGCTTCACGCTGTATTCCGCACACAGCTGGATAGGCAGATGGAACCCAGTGTTAATACACTCTATTCGTCACTTTCCGCCGAAATCTGGAGGCATTGCGTGTCGAGTTGCGGAACTAGTTAATTTCATTATAGTCATCTTTATTTATATTTTTAAGAGGAATGTATTGTTAAATCATAATCAATGTTTAATTAAGTATGTTTTACTAAATGTGGAATAAATTTAATTTGCTACTTTTGAAATTATCTCATCGTTTTATTTAATATGTCTGTTTATAATCTTTATACCCCATTTATTGAAAGTATTTTTTTCTGCTTAATGTAACAGATCTTATGGTACAAGAGGGGAAAGTTGCTGTATTTTAATAAGCTAATATAAAATAGACAATAAATACCAGAGTATTTGACGTAGCGGTTGAATTTGAGGAGACTGATGTCGTTGACTTGTAAGACCACTCCCTGGATGAAGCTTGGTGGATGGTAAAAGTCTTTAGTCTCAAAAATTACTTTTGGAGTAAGATGGGAGACTGATCCCGCGCGAATCATAATCGTAACCCGACTGTAAAATAAAATATTTATGAGATTTTTTAAAAATATATGTGACGTAAATTTCACCATTAACAAGCATTTTAAATGTGGTTTAGCTTTATGCTGTATTTTGGCCTAGTAAGGACACCGTTCCTCAATTTCTTCCGTATATTGTAGAATCGGGGAGACTAATGTCCAGATAATTTACTTTTTTATTACGTTGTGTGTGAGTTGAGAAAGAGAATAAGTAATTTCAAATGCTCCAGTAGGAGTTGAAATTACACGACATCGAAAAGGAATATAACTAATTAACATAATTTTAAACTATATGACACTTACAGGGTGGTACAATGACCGGCAGTTAAACCCTACTCGTTGTGAATGATAGCGCCGGTACAAGATGATACGAAACCAGTGTCATCTACCATACGTAAAGCTATCGCATATGGGAAGTCTCCTTCGTTTGCCTCCCATCGCGAGACGATCCTGCCGGAACTGACTGTAGAAATATAAGAATATTTTGTTTATTATTATATTATTTGCTGATTTTGATGTCGCTCATATTTCATACGATAAAGGCGATTTAATCGAGAGTGTTTTTTTCTTACCAATATTTCGAGAAAGTATGTTCAGGGATTTAATATCTTTACATTTATTTATAAATAGATAGAAAAGAACAGATATTACAACAAAAAACAGATTAAAGAACAGATTATACAACACGAAGAACTCCCAAAAGTTTACTTTGTTAAAGTGAGGGGTTTTAATGACCGACTATCACAATAAGGAATTGTCATATAGTATACAGAAGACAGACTTCAAAAATAAGTTGTTGTATGATTTTACAATATTTTTTATTGCAACGATTACAAAATAGTTATTCACTCTTCATTTGTTTTTAAAATGTAAAGTCACTGTAGAACAACACTTATTTTCTCTTTAAGTTATGCTTATTTTTGCCAGTTTACAACATATAAGTCATACCTAATAATTTAAAAAAAATCAGCTTCACGCTGTATCCCGCAATCAGCAGGGTAGGCAGAGGGAACCTAGTGTTTAGACACTCCGTTCCGCACTTTCTGCCGAATTCTGGAGGCATTGCGTGTTGAGTGGCAGAACTCAACGCCGCGCTTAACCTCGACACCAGAGCGAAGAAATGGAAATATAAATTTAAGTAAATATTTCCTCTTCTCGAGTAAGGATCGAAACCACAATCAGTCGGTTTTACAGTCACGCCTCGTGCCGCTGCGCCACGACTGGCCTCATATCTGATTATTAACGTGCTAATTAAACTTTGAAAACAATTCATACCTGTAATATCAGCGACTTCCGCACTTGGGGCTGCAGATGCCTGAAACATAAATTTTATGATTAAATTTCTACGTCGATTTCCAAGTGTAATTAAAATTAATATTATGCTAATAGTTTTGATATTAATCACTTTTACAAAAGCTGAACAAAAATACGGACCACATGTTGTGTTTAGTTAAAATACGAGTATATAAAAAAAAACTAAACAAAAAAAGTAAATTTTTGAATAAAAAAAGTAAATTTTTGAACCATTTTCAATAGTCTGTAGACACAGGAAATGGAGTTATCAATTTATTATAATTTTTTAGGATATAATTAATTTCTTCAGTAATCGAATATTATTTATTTTCTTATTTTATATATCATAAGCACGATATGTGTTATCATATTTAACAGATTTAAAACAAGATTGTATTGCTTTTATTAGTTATTACTAACGGAGATAAAGGGTTTTTCCGTTTTATATTTTAGTTTGGAGGACTCTAATTATTAATATACAGAGCCCATAATGATAGACGAAGTCTGGCGTTGAGTTCCACCAAATAACTCAACAGTTTTAAAATTTTGATGATATGTGTGGCTTTACTTCATTCTCATCAAAACACTTCCATTCGCCACTTTTCGCTGAATTCTGAAGGCATTGCGTGATGAGTGGCGGAACTCAACGCCGCACTTAGACTCATTGTCAGAGCAAGTAAACGAATACATGACATTTTTAATTTCTTCGAGTGCACATTTAAATGCGTGGTTAATGCCCCTGCGTGACTGGCCTTAGGAGATTTAAAAAAAAATTATCAAGAAAATGATTACTTTTTCTCATAAACAGGTGTTAAGTGAATCCGAATCTTACTTGAAAGGAGAAATAATATAACAATTGAAGATAAATATTTAAAATATTTTCTTACTTCTATATAACGAGAAAATGCGCGCGACCCTCAAAAAACAAATATAAACATACACAGGAAAAATGACAATATTCATTTAGCTACCCTCAACGTTAGATCACTAAGAAATCCAGAAATACTGCTAGAACTTGATACAGCCATAGACAGAAATAAATGTGATATTCTGGGTATCAGTGAAATGGGAACATTTGGAGAAAGAATAGAAGGTCATGGACAAAACGTACTGCATTATAAAGGCGAGACACCAGGAGTATACCGAGTTGGATTTGTTATTAAAAAGTGTATTGCAGATAAAATAGGAATCTCAAAACGTTATCCCGTGAATCGGAGATCAGCGCGACTACTGTCCGATGTAAATCTTCACAAGTTTAGTGAATGCACGTTCTAATCGGCTTCCCACAAAATCTCATCGGTTAGAATTACAAGAGGCAATATACCACCAAATCCATACATTGAGATTTTTAGGTCAAGACAAACAAGCAAATTAAATAAAAGCTGATGAAATAATGGAAAAGACATAGTTTTGCGAAGGTGGTCAATACGAAGATTTATAAAGTATCGCAGGTATTTTTTTTAAATAATAAGAGAATAGTCGTTATGCGCAATAAGAGAATAGTATTACAGGATTATTAAATCCGAAAACAGAACCTTTGCATAGACTCCACTCTCTCCTCACACACCGTCTTCGACAATAACCGACGCATCCCAAGCACGTGTTGAAGCCGTCCAACAGCTGACAGCGACAATTATACAATGAATGGAAAACTGTAATTTTCTTTGCAAGGCTCAACCTGAAGCCCTACAAGTGCAAATCGACCGTATATACTGCGCATATTTTGAAAAAGAATATACAGTAAATTACAAGACGCAAAGCACCCAGGATTCAAAACAACAACAAATAATGTTAACAAGTCATTATTTCTGACCTGGTATGAAATACATAAGTACATGGATAAAACAAAAAAAAATTGAAAAGAAAAGACGAAAATCACACTTTTAAAAGATCGGAGATAATAAAATTAGAAACAGACTACTATCAAAATTTGCACCACAGTAAGATCTCGAGAAAGTCTACGACAGAACTATCGTTAGCTAATATAGTGTATATACAAGTATTATTAAAGGAAGAAACAATTACAGCTAAAACTGGAAAAAGCTTCAGGACCAGATCACATAACGAACGAATTCCTCCAAGTCTAACAGTTTTTTAACGAAATAATAAACACTGAATTTATTCCTCACCATTTGGCTACCTCAACAATAATGTTATAAGAAGGAGACAAAGGAGATATCGGAAACTATAGGGTGATAAGCCTCTTGTCCAACATTTACAAGGTATTGTTCAAAATATTACTATTTCGTATGATGATACTAGATGAAAACCAAACTAAAGAACAGGCGGGTTGTCGCAAAAATCTTTCGTCTATTGACTATATCCATGTACTCGTATTAAGGCAAGTCATTCAAAAGTATCATCTGTTGGTTTCGTGGATTTTCACAAAGTTTTTGATTCCTTGGAACATCAATACATGGGAAGGAAAAGTATGGAAAGCTTTAGATAGACAGGGAAAACAAGCAAAATATATCAGACTACTGAGAAATATTTATGGAAAGAGTACTGCACAAATAACGTTGGAAACAAAAGTAGACCAATTTCCTATTAAAAGAGACCTTGTGACAAAAATAAAAAATATACCGTATCTTTTAAAATAAAATTTGCATTTTCCAGAGAGAATTTGGTCTTAAGACACTCCGCCCGTATAAAACTAACTGCTGAGTGGCGAAACGTTTTCTCGTATTTAAAAATTTCATTCTTAAATCTACTTATTTAAAATATTTATTTTTCCAATTGCCTCAAAAAAACTTTGATTCTATTGTATCCTATATAGTGAAAATATTTTTAATTTTTTTTATCAAAGTTTATGAAATATAGTTTAACGACTGATTCATTCAACAATTAATTAAAAGCCATGAGCTCGCGAAAAGCAAATAAAAAGTACTAGAAAAAAACAAGGAAAATGACACTTACTCCGACGGCTAAGAGGAACGCAATAGCTAGCATCATCTTTACTACGAGTACTAAATTTCATTACGAGTTCCCTATTTTATTAAAATTTGAATGATAACGAAATTGATTACATTATCTATTAATCTGTTTTTGTATCTGGTTTATTATTTTATTAATAGACATGTCACACGCTCGCACTTTACATGGTGAATTTATAGTTCTGGCAGCAATGGGCATTCGTCAATTTTGTAAATTTCCTCTCTAATTTGATATTAATAATTTTTTACTCGTTCGGAATCTCTATATATAATAAAAGTAAAGAAAAGTCGATACTGTACATGAAAGATATAAAAAAAATTAAAATTAGGTGGGTTAATATATCGATTATAGAACCTAAAAACCACTCAGCAGAATTCTTGTCTGTCTGTCTGTCTGTTTATTTGTTCGTCAATCATGCAAAAACTACCAGACAGAAATTGATGAATTTTTGCATGGTGTTAGCCTAGGGTCTCAAGATACATTTTTTTGAGTTTCATCTCGAATAGTATACAGAAATTTTAGTAGAAAAAATAACATAATTATTTTTTTTAATAAAAAAATCGACTTCTTCAATTTCAACCGTATCTCATACTTTGAACTTAACCAAACTTTCACAAAACTACTCTTTATGTGTAACTTTTCCAATAAAAAAAGAATTATTAAAATTGGTTGAGTTCATATTGAGTTATTCGTCGATTTGTCGCACACATACTTAACGTAAATTTGAGATTTATGTGATTTTCTCATAGATACCATTGTCGAAAATGAGCTTAATCAAAATAGGACTACACGGGACGCACTAGCTTTCAAATATAAAAAGAATCATCAAAATCGGTTCACTCAGTCAAAAGTTCTGAGGTAACAAGAACAAAAAATACAGTCGAATTTATAAGCTCCTCCATTAAAAAAAAAAAAAATTAGCTTCACGCTGTATCCCGCACACAGCAGGGTAGGCAGAGGGAACCTAGTGTTAAGACACTCCGTTCCCCACTTTCTGCCGAATTTTGGAGGCATTGCGTGTTGAGTGGCAGAACTCAACGAAGCGCTTTGCCTCGACACCAGAGCGAAGAAATGGAATAAATTTAAGTAAATATTTCATCTCCTCGAGTGGGGATCGAACCCACAACCAGTCGATTTTACAGTCACACCCTGTGCCACTGCGCCATTAAGAAGTCGGTTAATAGAAATCTGACACAACCAAATTACGATTATATTATTTAACCACAATTTAAAAGAAGAAAATAATTTGAGGCATTTCGTCGCACAGGGGCGCAAAGTACAACTGTAAAGTGGTTGTGGGTTCGATTCCCACTTGAGGAAATGAAATATTACTTAAATTTATATTTCCATTTCATCGCTCTGGTGTCGTAAAGTAGGGGACGGAGTGTCTTAACACTAAGTTCCCTCTGCCTATTCTGCTGTGTGCGGGATACAGCGTGAAGCTGAAAAAATAAGTACAATTAATAGTTTTTTAGCCTACCATAATTATTATTTTAAACGTCAACGTTGGTGACATTAACAAAAATAATAAAGTAGGTATATATAGGCTTTGTATGTTTGTCGGGACTAGCTCAAATGGCGATATCTGCAATAAAAAGTATATGTATTGCGTAAAAGTGTATGTATTTGGAAAGTAAATTCTGATTGTGAGTTCATAGTGTCAATACATTTTAATCATTGGCACGTACGTTACATTTATTTATAGTAGATATATTTCTCAAAAGAACTTTCTCAAGATTTTATATATAAAAAAATAAATGTAATAATCATGTTAAGGAAGTACCAAATATATTAAGTGAATTAAACTTAATGTTATATTCAATACAAATGAATTGTATATAAATTTATTAATACGTTTCAAGTACGAAAAAAAATGCGTAGTAATAATTACGTTTCCTCTTTTCTTTCCAATGATTTATATTTCTTTTATTTATATCGATATATCAGGGATCTAAATGCGGGACAGAGCTGCCATCTTAGTACATAGTAACCTCTAAAACTAAAAATATAGAATATATAATATTATTCTACATTATTATATCATAAAACACAGGTTAAAACAGTGCATATGAAGGTATCCTCCTGTAGAATAACTGTTTTCAATTACTATCAACATTATAATGTCGATACTAATGTAATATTAAATATGCTCAATTATATAGTGTTTTTGTCAGCACTACTTGATGAAACCACAGTTTTAACTACCCTATAAAAGCCTAATACAATAATAAAAAAAAGTTATTTTCTCAAAAAATAAATAAATAATAAAATTATCGTTGTAAAATAAAATGCAATTTGTCAAGAACGAAGCACGCGTAAACATAAACCTATCAAAGGGAAACCGCCGCACACGCCTCATTCCGAAATCGAGTCGTAGGTATTGGTGGCAAAGTTCAAAGTTCTAAGGGTTTTAGTAGTATTTTTGTAGTAGTATGTGTTTACGTTATTGGTATCTATGCGTAACTGCGTCACACGAAATGCAGGTATGGATAAACATCGTGAAATGAAAAAAATTCCTACGTCTATTGAGATATCTTGATTGATTTCTTTAGGTATGGTCTTAACATATTTTACCATGTATACTGTTCCCGTAAAAGGAGCGCTGACGCTTCTTCTGTATAAATATTAAAGGCCGTCACAGCGCAGTGGCACAAAGTTGTGACTGTAACGTGACATTATGGGTTCGATCCCCACTTGGAGGATTGAATTGTAATTTAATAATATTTTCAATTCGCACGTCAGTCACACATCATACACAGTATCTTAACGCTACAACGCAATGCACGCAGAGTGGAACTTTGTGTGAACCGATTAAAATAAAACTAATACTAAATATTTAGGGGAAGTTCGCCAAATTACAAAAGTGCACTTAAATCGGTTAAGCCGTTTCTAAGATTATCGTAACAAACGCACACACAAACAGACAAACTGACCAATAACAATTTTTCTAATATATCTTCCATGTACAGACA
>DWLH01001441.1:0-12960 GCA_018249795.1 Heliconius telesiphe telesiphe
GACACCAGAGCGAAGAAATGGAAATATAAATTTAAGTGAATATTTCATCTCCTCGAGTGGGGATCGAACCCACAACCAGTCGATTTTACAGTCACACCCTGTGCCACTGCGCCACGACCGGCCTCAACAGATAAAAAATCATATCCACATACATATATATATGCATACAGGCCAAAATCATAACCTTCCTTTTTGCTTCGCCGTTGTCGGGTAATAAATATATAAAGTCAGAACATATACTAAAATTACTTATTTGTTTTAATATTTATATTTTACCTTTGGAGGTATATTTTTATTATCTTTACATTACGAACCTAGAGCTAAAACCTTGAATATAAAACATTTTTCTGTGATGTTATTTTACGCAAAATAATTAAAATGAGCAATGAAATTGTATTGAAATATATTTTAACAAGATTTTATGATTTTAAATAAATATGTTTATGTACAGGCTTAGGATGTCCTTAGATGCCACCATGGCGCTCATGGCGTTTCATTCTAAGCAGTATCTTTGTTTGTTCGATTTTAGGTTCCCACACGTGAGAATTAATTTTCGCTTCTTTCGCTCTGGTAACAAGCATGTAGCTAGAGATATTTTCCAGAGGAATTTGGCTTTAACTTTGATCGTGGCTTTCTAACTTTTTCGGGACCAATTTTTGTTAGTAAAATTTCTGATGAGGGTACAATTATAATAATACATCACTAAGTTTTTACGTATCATTTCACTTAAAGCCTAAAGGTTGAGTCGTAGAATCCAATGTAATTGTAAATGGTGTCAAACCATTTGATATTATAGTACCTTTTACATATGACTTCCTCGCTGTGGTTAAATGGAAATCATTTTAATAATTAATCAGGTAGGACACTCCGTTCCCCACTTTCCTCCGAATTGTTCGAGGCATTGCGTGGTGAGTTGCGGAACTCAACGCCGAGCTTTGGCCTTGGTGCAGAATGAAAGATAAAAATATTAATAAATAATAACACAGTCCCCCGAGTGGGGATGGAACCCACAAATGTAGCGTTACAGTCACACCCTTATGCCCTCCCCTCCCTGCGTCACGTCGGCCTCTATGGAAATAAGAACAGTAAATGATACATGGGACATGACCCATTCTAAGTGAAGTACCGAAATAACTCTGACCGCCGGTACCGTGAGTGTGAATTGTAAAGATTAACATAATGTAATATCTCCCTTGATTAATGGACTATCCAATACACAAATAATTTTTCAATTCGCACCAGTAGTTCCTGAGATAAGCGCGCTTGACGAAACAAAGGCTTAAGCATTATAATATTAAGTATAGAAAAGCACAGTTGTAAGTAGTAGTATGAATCGTGATATCCAATTTACAGATAGGGAATTTTAATTTCCTAAACGTGATTGTGAAGATAAGATAAAGGGATTTCAATGTTTGATCTAATTAAAAATTCAATTAAAAGTGAGTGAAGCTAATAAACAAACTTATCGTTTACTGATTTACTCATAAATGTAATTATCGAGTCTTGTTTTTATAGGTATCATTTATTAATAATTTAAAATGGGTGGAAACTGGGTAGTTACAAAAGATGTGTTTTAAAACTAGCATCTCTGAAACTATACTCTTAAGTGTATCACTACACTATTTTTTATTTTTCTTCATGCTTTTTACATTAACTTGTCTTGTCTCAAAGAACTTTAAATTTCGTCTATTTATTGATCTCAAAATTTATAAGTTTCTCTCATAGTGCGTTAGCATACGGTTACATTACGGTACGCAATCGATATTTTCCAATTGCAACTCGATCGTGTCAGTCATTTTATCGTTTCTTGAATCTTTGTGTATTCTTGTCGAAATTTCTCCTGAAATGTTTATTTTTTTTTAACACTATATCCATAGCAGGGTAAGCAGAGGAAACCTAGAAATCTAGTATTCAGGCACTACGTTCCCAATAATACACTTCCGTTGAGGCATTATGTACCTTTGCCTCGTTACCATAGTGATAAAAATGAAAATATGAAATGTTTAAGTTCCTCGAATGGAAATCGAACCCACAACCTGCCACATTTACAATATATGTTTATTATGTGCTCAAAAGCTTATATACTAGTTCAAGTCTCTCCGTATTTTGCAGGGTAAGTTGAAGTAGCCTAATGTTAAAACACTTCGTTTCCCTGCACCGCCCAATTTTAGAGACATTACATGTTGAGTAGCGGAACAAAAAAATTTCTACCAGAACGAACAAATAAAATAAGTTTCTCCAACACTGAGATACTTTTTTTTTGTTTCACGCTGTATCCGAGTAGGCAGAGAGAACTTGAAAACCTAGTGTTAAGACACTCCGTTCCTATAAATATGCAACCGTTCCCCCACTGCCGAATTCTGGAGACATTATGTTTTGAGGGGTGGATCACAACGCCGCGTTTTGCCTTATTACCTGAGCGAAGAAATATAAATATTAAACATTTCATTCCCGCGAATCGAACCCCAAACTGCTTCACGAAGGCCTATAGATGCTTTAAATAGAAAAATAGCTTATCTATCCAGTAGCATTGACATTGGGCGCTTAACCAATATGTCTCGAATATTGGGCGGTACGTGGTAAAAGGAATCTTACACTAGGCAGAGGAGATTACGATCTACCTACTGGCTAGCTAAGAAATGTCTGTCTGTCTGTCACGTAACTTAAAAAAAATATACATAAATATTTCTTATTTAATTTTTTTTAAAATACATGACGGTAACTGAAGAACATGCAAAAACACGACAATATTTACATTTTTATTTTTATTATATAAATGCATTGGTAATTTATGTAATCGTAAAAAATATAGATATATATTATATTACATTAGTTATTTATTTTTCTTATATTTTTATATCTGTGGACTTTTGTCTCTGTGTAATTTATAATAATATCATTAGTATACATTATATTTTGTAATTTATTTTTATTTTAAAAATAAATTGACTAACAATGTTGTTGTATTCATAAGGTTCAAGGTTCAAGAAATTTATCATTTCCTTCAACTTAATTTATCGTTTGTTTATATTTACGTCATCTCGTATATTATAATCAAAAACATAAGGCGAAATCCTTAACTTGGAATTAAAAAATTAATCAACTTCACGCTGTATCCCGCACACAGCACGGTAAGCAGAAGGAGCCTATTGTTAAAACACTCCGTTTCCCACTTTCCGCCGATTTTTTAAAGGCATTACGGGTTGAGTGGCTTAACTCAACGCCTTGGTGTCAGAGCGAAGAAATGAAAATATGAATCTAAATAAATATTTCATTTCCTCGAGTTGGGATCGATTATTAATATTTACGTAATCTCGTATATTATAATTAAAAACATAAATAACCGCGAAGAAAATATTAAATACAACCACTTAGAATTCATCACAATATTTTTAATCCATGTCTATATACGTATATGCCTTAATATATTAATTAGCTTCGAATGTCATATATACTAGTATATACTTCTGAACAAAGACGAGAAAAAAGAGAACAGTCGGGACCTATAAGTAATTCTTCAATCAATAAAATCTTTACCAGGAACCCCGCGTAATTTTAAGAGGTCCCGACTGTTAATCCTAATAAACTATTTGCTTGTTTATTTTCTTTTTAGTTTTATGCAGTCGGGGTTTTTGTTTTTACAATTATTTTTTTATTTTTTGTTATCATTCATTATCGTAATGATAATCATGATATACCTTTTTGAAATCCTCGTATTGAGCTCTTGAATTTGATATCCATATTGTGGTATTCGAAACGAATTTTTTTTTTCACTAAGTCCAATGGCGTCCCCCAGCCGCCATGATTGTTTTTTTTTTAAGTTACCTATTTAAGAACACTTGGGCTGTTAATACGAATCAAATGATACCTTAATTAAGTAAATCCGTTCAGCGGTTCTGGAGATATGAGGTAATAAAGAATATTTCATACATACAAGATACGCGCGAAAAACATACCCTTCCTTAGCAGTCGGGAAAAACAACGAAGTTCAGATAAAAGCATATCGGCTTAGAGTGTAAACTTACCTTTTTGTTGTTATGTACCCGTACATTTTTATATTATTTAAATTGCAAAAAAAAATTTAATACATACATACTTTTTAAAAGCTTTAATTATAAATAAACAAATTTTTTGAAAGCTTTTTATTGTTTCTCTTGAGAATCGGTATTATAGGATGTTAGCAGGTTTACACTTTAAGCCAATATTTAACATGTATGTTCCAACTATTTTGAAAGTTTATTTTGTTTTAGCTTCATATTGGCAATAATAGACCGTAAATGCATAATTTTGGTTTTGAATTGAAAAATCGCAGGAATCAATTATTTTCATTTACTCACTCTGGTAACAAAACAAACCGAGACGTTAAATTCCGTTCATTAAAACTAGGTTCCCATTACCTACCTTACTATAAATGGGGTACAGCGCGAAGCTGCTAAATTTACAAAGACAAGAAAAATATAATATTAGAAATAAAGAATATATTTCTTATATAAAACAATGCTGATATTATGTTACTTAACGCCAGACGACCTAAATTATTGACGCGAAGGTTCTTTAATGATACCTGATAGTCTTTATGTACCCATCTGTAGAATATACATAATATTAGTATGAAAGATCAATAGCTATTCTTACTTACTTAATATATAAATATATATTATATATAAGTATATACTATTTATTCATATAATTACACCACTGTGACGTGATCACACCTGCAGTGCACCTGCAATATCATTCCACAATTATAATTATTTATAACATAAGAATCTTCCGTTTTTATAAAAAAAAGATTTACGCTTTTTCCCAATGCAGGATAGGCAGAGTGAAGCTATTGTCAAGACACTCCGTTTCACAATTGTCGATCAATTTTGGTTGATATTACGTGTTGAGTGACAGAACTCGATGCCGTACTTTCTGAAAATAATTTGTTCCCTCATGTGGGGCTCGAATTAAGGAACTGCGACACGGTGGCCTCAAGTCTTGAACTTTGAAATAGTCTGGAAGCTAAAAAGATTTTTTTTTTGCCAAAACGATTTAACATCCTAACAAATGTGCATTCTCATAATAATTTATATAGTTCTGTTTGATTTGTACTCGTATCGTAATTATGACAATATTTGTAAATATAATAAAACACTTGTATTTACTTGGCATATAAACCAAGGACGGAGTATAATTTCTTTAATTTGTTGTACTGTAAAATTTTATTACATAACGTAATTAATTTTTTCCTATCTTTACATATTTTTCACATTTTATAGGAACCGAAATAATCAAGGCCAGTTGCAGCCAGTCGTGGCACAAGGGCACAAGCGTGTGACTGTAAAAGCTAGAGATTGTGGGTTTGATCGAAATCGAAATATTTAATTATGTTCATTGGTTGTTCCACTAGTAACGAGGCGAAGCTCGGTGTTGAGTTCCGCCCCTAGACACGTAATGAATCCAGACGGAATGTGAGGATCAGAATTGTTGTAATTGCAACGGAGTATCTTAACAGGTTCTGCCCTGCTATGCACGGGACACAATGTAAAGCTAAAAAAAATACTGAGGCTGTTGTGGCGCAGCGATTCCCACTCAGGGGAATTAATTCCCACTCGGGGGAATTCGGGGGAATTAATTACCATTCCCTCGCTCTGGTGACAAAACACAGCGTTACGTTGAGATCAGCCAATCAACACACAATGTACTGAGAATCGGGCGACGCGTGAGGAACAGTGTCTTAACTAGTATGGTGGTAGGTTTCTCTGCCTACTCATAGCAAGGTTAGCAGTACATCGATTTCGTACCCCCTACCATTGAGTATAATCTTAGTCGTCAATCCTACATAAGATTTATAATTAAATAAGATTTATTAATCAACTCTTACATAATCTTTATAGAAATTGCAATTGTCTAACACATCTGCAATATTCGACAAATGGAGAGAGCTGCCCATACCGCTGACGTTCAAAATATACTTATTCAATGTGACCAATACTGATGATGTGAATGAAGGATTGAAACCTGAGGTGAAAGAAATAGGACCTTATGTTTACAAGTAAGCCTTTCCTAATTTACTATGATTGTTATCAGTATGTAATTTATTTCAAAATCAAAATCAGCTTCACGCTGTATCCCGCACACAGCAGGGTAGGCAGAGGGAGGGGAACCTAGTGTTATGACACTCCGTTCCGTGTCCCCACTTTCTGCCGAATTCTGGAGGCATTGCGTGTTGAGTGGCAGAACTCAACGCCGCGCTTAACCTCGACACCAGAGCGAAGAAATGGGAATATAAATTTAAGTAAATATTTCATCTGCTCGAGTGGGGATCGAACCCACAACCAGTCGGTTTTACAGTCACACCTCGTGCCGCTGCGCCACGACTGGCCTCATGTAATTTATTTACAAATTTAAACTGAGTTTTGGAGGAAAAAAGTGACATTTTGATAAAAAAAATATGGACAAAAAGGTGAAAGGTGTTTCGATTTTTTTATCAAAATCTAATTTTAAATATAAAATATTAGTAGCACACAATGAAGCAATGTTTTTTTAAAATTTTTCATATGAATCATGTTTTTAAAACACTAAAGTCGGTGGTCGAACGGTTACAACTTTATATCTCATACTTCCACATCGTACCCTAGAGCAATGTAAAATAACTTTAAAAAATAATAATGTAATTTTTTTTACAGAGAATATAGAGTGAAACGTATACTTGAATACGGAGAGAATGACACTATTAAATATATGTTGAAGAAAACTTTCTATTTTGATCAAGAAGCTTCGGGAGGTCTTAAAGAAGATGATGTACTTACAGTCATCAATTATTCATATTTGGTAAGGTTTTGAAAAATTTTTATATAGACCGTATTAGGTCACTCTATCGCACACTTTCCGATCAATTTTGGAGCCATTGTGCGTATTGAGTTTTTTAATAAAATTAATATTGTTTTTAAATAAATTTGGTAAGATATTAAGAATTTCTTACGTATTAAGTAAATATTATTATTATTAGCTTCACGCTGTATCCCGCACACAGCAAGGTAGGCAGAGAGAACCTAGTGTTAACACACTCCGTTCCCCACTTTCTGCCGAATTTTGGAGGCATTGCGTGTTAAGTGGCAGAGCTCAACGCCGCGCTTTGTCTCGACGCCAGAGCGAAGAAAAGGAAATATAAATTTAAGTAAATATTTTATCTCCTCGAGTGGGGATCGAACCCACAACCAGTCACACTTTGTGCCACTACGCCACGACTGGCCTTAATAAATAAGACAAGTAAATATCGACTATAAAATAACTAAAACTTCATTCGTTTGTTAATAATTCTTAGCTTTAATAGCTTAACACATTCAAGTTCCGGAGGTATTTCTTACCGCAGGTACAGTTACATCGATGCAATTAACACGATATAATATGGCCCATAGCTTTCGACACATGGACCTTCCAACACAAAAAGAATTATTGAATTTGAACTGGTACTTCCTGAGAATAACTTTTCAACTGAAAAAAATCTACAGTATTCAATCTTTATAGTATTAAAAATTTATTAAATTATCAAATAATCAAAGACTGTTGATACAACTATAAAGTAAAAATTTTGCAGTAAATGTGTTCAAACGAATAATAATACCGTGGGAATATATGTTATTTGTTAACACGCATCTATACATGTACATATATATAAATATATTAGGTAAAGTGGAGAGTTTATTATATAAATAGTTCCATAAGGCCATCGTGGCGCAATGGAAGTTTGACTGTAAACGTACACAACCACAGGGTTGTGGGTACGATTAGGGGTAATTAATTATTTTCATTTCTCCTCGCTATTTTGTTTGCTATCCTGCTATGCCGAATAAAGTGCCGTGTAGTTAATTTTATAATTTTTTTTCTAGTTTTCATGCTGTCATCCCACATAAAGCATGGTAGGCAGAGAGAACCTGGGAACCTAGTCTTAAGGTACTCGGTTCCCGTTAACACACTTCCGTTCCTTACTTTCCGCCAAATTCTCAAGTCGTCACTAGAGCGAGGAAATGAACCTATTAAATATTTCATTCCCCCGAATGGGAATCGACGCTTGTCTCCCTCCGCCACTGCAGCCTCAATTCCACATTTTGAATGTAGCAAGATTATAATTTACATATTTAGGATTACACGTTGAAGTGACTGAAGTCTCAAGAATGTTATTCGTTCGTCCAAGTATATATAATCAAATAATTATTTTTCGTTACCATCTGAAAATACCGAAATGTAGTAAAATCTTTCTTTGAATATGTTATTTTCTAAAAAAATTATACAATTTCTGTGGAAATTTTCCTCCTAGGATATTTCTTAAAGAAACCTCCCACTTTCATTCTATAAAACATTTTCTTTGAACAATTTCCATAAATATATAAGTACTTAAAAAATCTTTCACTATTAAAATTGTTTATAACATCTGTAAAATTCCCATATGATATGACTTATTTTTTTATTTTTTTCATTTTTTCTAAATATCTTTTTCGTCCTTTGATGGCCTTAATATTTATAGGGAAACATTCAACATGGGCTCTAATGAACCTACTATTGTATAATAAATTATATTTTTACACATGATTTGACATTTTCGTATATAATAACGCAATTTTGTTTTAGGAATGCCTAAAAAAAATGTTTTTACAGCTTCACGCTGTACTCCGCATTTAACAGCGTAAGCAAAGGTAGTCTTGTGTTAAGACACTGCGCTCCCCACTTTCTGGAAGCATTGCTTGTTGAATAGCGGAACTCAACGCCGCGCTTTCCCTCGACACCAGAGCGAAGAAATGAAAATATTAAATATTTCATTTACCCAAGTGGAAATTCAACCCACCACCAGTCATTTACAGTTACATTTGTGCCCCTGTGCCACTGGCCTCCAATTTGATATAAATGAATATTTTAATTCCTTTTTTTAATATTGTTATTTCTTTTGGCGCTTGGAGAGCTTCCAATAAGCGCAGTTTGAAATTTATAATAGTACGTTTTCTAAAGATTTTTTTATATTTTTGTAGAAAAAATTTTTTTGTTTATAGCGTCACGCTGCGAGATATCGCACACAGCTGGATAGGCAGAGGGAACCTAGTATTAATACACTCCATTCTCCAATTTCCGGCAAATTCTGAAGGCATTGCGTGTTGGAGTGGCGGAACTCAACACCGCTCTTTTTGCTTAGACACCAGAGCGAAGAAAATTATATTATTACTAAAACTCTTAAGTCAATTATATGGTGTATTGAGAAGCTATCACAATTGTACATAGTGGCAAATAGATGTTAAATATAGAGCAAAAAAATCACCACTTGAAAGCATTTGGATTAACGTTCTTCGTTCAAATTATTGGTTTGGAAGAGTTAACGTTCAGTTAAGTTCATTCGTTCAAAAAATACTGCGTCACATCACTAGCTGACGGGGTCATCGTCATCATCATCTGGAGTAAAACCGTAGGCGTATACTAGTATAATGATTTCATATAGGATATGTATGTAAACAATAACATAATAGATTCGCGATCTCTCCGATCTCGTCTAGGCCAACCTGTCTGCCGAGGTCGGTCGGCTATTAAATAATATAATAAATAATAAGTCTTGCTCTTAATAAATGACTGCACAGCAATTGATTTATAATTGCGTCTGAGATGACATTTGTTTATTGTCTATATAAATAAGTTATATAATGTTGAAACGGCGTGTGATAGTAAGTGCAACAGATAGTGGATTCGATCCCTACTCGAGGAAATTCGAAGGAATTCAGTAGTATTCAGTTCCGTTCACACGCAATACATCCAGAATTCATGTTCCCTCTGCCTACCCTGCTGTGTGCGGGATACAGCGAGAAACTGATAATAATGGGCCAAATTACTCTCAGCCTGTCGTGTTAAACGCTAATAGAATCAGGACCTTAAAAATATTTTTTGGCGACTTTATTTCAGAGGATACAATCTCAGCATTCTTATTCTCATTCTCATTTTCCTCGAAAAAAGGTTGGATAGGATGTTTTACTAAGCAATATTTCTTATTTAAAATTTTAAAAAAAATAACTCTTTAAAAAAAATGTTTACGTAGACACACACAACTTGCCTGTTGCGCTATATGTTAAAATAGTACATGTGAATATTTTCATTTCATAAATTAAGCATTAACTCGATTTAGAAAAAAATATTACTGATTATTAAGTAGTGATTACTTCCAAGTGACCACAGGAAGCCAGGCACCAGACACTGCTATATACAGGGTGTAGCTGATCTAATTATCAATGCTAATGAATAAAAAAAAAAATAAGAATATAAATATTTATAAATGGTCCATCTATACATACTACTATGGAGTAGTTATTTAGGTTGTAATAAAAACATAATTAAACAATTTTAAATCTTTTATCTGTCTGTCTTTCAATTAGTCCAGGCTAATCTCTAGAACTGAACTGATTTGGATGGGACTTTCACTGAAACATAGACAGGGGTTGTGGAGCAACATAAAGGTTACTTTTTATCGCGCAATTACCAATTAAGTTTTACAAACTTGCGTTTGTCTACCGCTTACCTAGATATATGTGAAATAACCAATTAGTTTTCTATTAAATAGGACAAAGCCAAATAAAATTTCAAAAGATTTAAATTACGGTTTACTAAGGGTAATAGTAGGGTGTAATAGCAACCGTACTAAAATTTTAAAAAAAATACAAGCGTATAAAGTACAAGCGGACGAAGCCACGCGGGGGCCGCTATTTTTAAATATAATAACAATCATCTTGTATTACAAATTATAATTCAATCCTGTTTACTTTTAAATTATAATTTTCTTTGGTAACATAACTGACTATGTCATCATCTAATCATCATAATAATGTTATTCTAAATATATGTATGTTTGTCCATTTATGTTATGAGTTAATCCATTTTATAAGACCGTGAAAAACATGGTCTTTCAATGCAACGACTTCCGCAGAGATAATCTTTGTTTATATATTTTTTTTCTATTTTTATTGGCAGCCATGTTGTGCTTAACTGTACATGAAGGTGTAATTGTTTCCTCGTATATATTATAACGATTTGCGTAAAATAAGAAAATTCCTTATGGTGAGTGAAACGGAAGCGTTTTCACTTATTTCCGGTCCTTTAAGGTCTTTTATTTTTATGTAAGCGAAGTTCAAGCTACTGTAATAATATATATAGGTAAAGCGAAAATTTATAAATACCCATGCTGGATTCAAATCTGCAATCATTGCATTTTATCTGACTATTTAGTAAATAAATATTTTTATGTATATTTTTTTCTATAAAAATTATATTTTTTATATTTTTCTTTTCCAGGCAGCTATGTTGTCGGTGCAGGAATTGATGCCGTCTGCAGCCAGCCTTATAAGCAAAGCACTAGAATCCTTCTTCCCTAATTTGATCGATCCATTCTTAAGAGTGAAAGTGAAAGATCTGTTATTCGATGGAATATTCTTGAATTGTAGCGGTCAAGACGCAGCGTTGAGTAAGTAATTTCTAGTTTTTTTTTTTTTACCTGGTCCCAGCTTCACGCTGTATCCCGCACACAGCAGGATAGGCAGAGGGAAACTAGTGTTAAGACACTCCGTTCCCCACTTTCTGCTGAATTCTGGAGGCATTGCGTATTGAGTGGCAGAGCTCAATGCCGCGCTTAGCCTCGACACCAGAGCGAAGATATGGAAATATAAATTTAAGTAAATATTTCATCTCCTCGAGTGGGGATCGAACCCACAACCAGTCGATTTTACAGTCACACTTCCTCACTGACTGGCCTCAATATCTGGTCCCCACCAGCTAAAAATATAAACCTAGTGACCCTAGTGTTAAGACACTACGTTCTACACTTTCCGCCCAATTTTCAAGACATTGTAGGTTGAGTGGCGGAATATCGCACTTTGCCTTGTTACCAGGGCGAAGAAATAAAAATATATAAATTATATTATAATCTGGTCCAGTCTGATAGCGCACATTGTGATTGTAAATGCCAATCGAGGAAGTATTTTCATTTAAAATATTTTACTTTTGCCCGATAACATGAGGTTTTGAGTTTGGATATAATCCAAATTGACACACAATCCCTTTTTTTTATACAAAAAGTTAAAAAAAATCTACTTTAAAAATAAAAAAATGCAGTATAAAATATATATCATTAACCTAAGGTCTACCTAACAAAAAGTGAATGATAAAAAATAAAAATAAAACATTAGAAAATATCAATCAATATTTTTTTTGCGTTTTTTGTGTCCAAAAAGTTCAAAAAGATGAGATCATCTATAGATGATGAGTACCTAAAGGTAATGTAGTAAGTAATTCTTAAAGCACTTTAATGCTTATTCGTGTATGTACATTTAGCTGGATAGTTAAATACCTAACGTTAAGATACTCCGTTCCCCAAACATCGCCCAGTTTTCGTGAAAAAAATGTAAAATAAAAACAAAAGAAAATATTATTAAAATTTAAATTTACAACCGATACGTGATTATACAATTTAAGTTCAAGGCAACTTAAAATTATAAAAACTGAATAAGCTTTTACGAAACTGTACTAAATAGTTGACCGAAATTATTTAAAATTCTTAAAACTCGTTTATTTTTTCATTTATACAGTTATACTATTCAGACTACGATACAAAATATATTAATTTGTTAATATTAAGTCATATGATAGGATTCCCACTCGAGGCAATGATTAAGCGCAGCGTTGAGTTCCGCCTCTTAAATCTATGTCTCGAAAATTGTGCGGTAAGTGAGTAATATTTCATTTCCTTAAGTGGGGATCGAACCCACAACTAGTCGATTTTACAGTCACACTTTGTGCCCCTGCGCTACGACTGGCCTATATGTAAATATACTTATTTAGAAAACGTATAAAAATTTGAACGTAGCGGGACTCGAACCCGCGCCTCCTGGAAACCGACCAGGCGCTCTGACCACTAAGCCATACGTTCTATCCAAGCTACGTCGAAATTTT
>DWLH01001442.1:0-12959 GCA_018249795.1 Heliconius telesiphe telesiphe
AAGATTAGAATAAGATTGTAATGTCTTATTCCTATAATTAAAATAAAATATTTGTATATGGCACATCTTGAGAATCAAATAAAGTAAATGTTATCAGAAAATATGTGCATTTGTAATTTATTTTAAAGCTGTATTTAAATTGTTTCAGCTAATCTACGGTCAGCCCAGATGAACAGGTATTAACTTTAAATTTATTTTCTCCAGTTGTTTAAGGTAAAAATTATATAAGAAAATTTATATAATCAATGGGTATTAATAAATTTATAACTAACAAATAAACTGATAAATTTATGTGCTGCTGTTTTTTTTAATTGAGTGTTGAAACTCATTGCCAAGCTTTGTCGTCTTACCAAAGCACGGAAATGACAACAATAAATTTCCCCCGAGTCAAACTATGACTGTAGCTTATAACGTTAAACTCTGTGCCACTCAGCCATTGATAGCATGTAATTATAAATAACCAAAAGATAAAATCTGTAAAAGTTTGCTCAAAACATTTATTCATCAGTCATATTGCAGAATTCATCTTAATTACTATTTTAATTAACTAAATGGCATAGTATAAAATATATTTGCACTTATATATAATTAAAAGAATATCACAAATAAAATTGTGATAACCGATTTGTACTTGAGGTGAGTAAACAACAAAGAATGCAACATTTGATTTTTAAAAACAATTAAAATAAAATATGATAAGGCACATTATATTGGAATATTACATAACAGTGAAGAAATAACTTTTTTTCATGTTTAATTCAACTGTCCCAAGCTAATTTCTCCTTCACTTTTGTTTATTTTGTTAATCTTTTTTCCATTTATTTGTCCTAAACTAGTTTCACCCTCACTTCTTAGAGGAAGTATGGCCTCAGAGAGATAGGTGCTGCCTCTAGATAATGATGATGAGGAACTTAACTCTGAAATTGATGGTATTTTGATCTTCCTAAGCCGTTTCTTATACTTTTTATGAATCTCACCTAAACTGCTTATGTCAGATGATGAATAATCCCCGTCTACAGAGCTGGAGCTATATTTTTGTTGTAAATTGTTCTTTTTGTATATTTTATTAGATTCTTTAGGACCAACATTGGACAAAATGTCTCTCGAAGTTTGTGGGAGACGTAAACTGAAGCGCGGTGAGGACAGATTAACAGATATACCAAGATCATCATCTTTTTCTATCTCCACTTTTAGGTCTTCGTCATTAGACACTACTACTAGTGGGCTAGTTTGTCTATTAACAGTCCATGATAAAGCAAAGGGCGAAGTTGTTCTGGTTTTAGTCTTCGTCGGAGACGTCATCACGCTTTTGACGTGCGCAGGAGACGTTTGCGTGTTTTTTTGAGATGCTGTAACATTTCTTTCATTTTCAATTTCCCCTTCTTTTGATGATGATGGTTTGCAGAAATCTTTTTCTAAAATGTCTCCATACTCTTCAATAATTAACTTTTTTATAAAATCTTTCTCTAATTTATAAATTTTTTCGACTTCCCCACGAGGATTAATATCAGTAGCAGAAGGCCATAAATCATTATGGATTGATTGAACAGGTGTATCGTTTCTAGGAGAAGTCTGGGTCTCTTGAGGTATTATTTTACTTGACATACTACTTTGAGTAGCAATATCCTGTGTATTAACAGAATGAATAAATTCAAAAATATCAATTTCATTCTTAAAAGACAAATTTGATGCTTTAGTAAAAGCATTGCTGCCAACTTTTTTGATTTTTGGTTTTACTTCTGACCTAGGACCTTCGTCATCATTTGCTGGGTTAAAATTTCTTGGAGATACCTCTTGAGCATAATGTGATTTATTCGACTCCATTTCATTTTCAGAGTCATTAGACTTCAAATCTTCAAAATCATCCACATAACTACCACTGTCTTTCGAACTTTTAGAGTTAGAATGGCTTTCTTCTTTGCTTTTATCATCTTTGTTGGTTTTTTTTACAGATAAAGTCTTTGTGACGCGTTTCTCGATTTCTAAAACCTCTTCTAATAAATTTTCGTCTGAAGTAGTTAGTATTTTTGGAGTATTATCGTGATGCTTTCTAGGGCTGTTTTTGTGGAAGGAATTTTCACGACTACTCAAAATTTTATCCAAAATAGGGCTTAACACTACATCTTTTTTGTTAGATACATTTGAAATTTCCTTTTCAATATCGCTCATAGACACTCCTCCGAGTGTTAATTTGGAGTACGGTATGTATTCAGTATTATTTAGGCTTTGATATATTTTGTTTTGATCGTGACTGTTTTTTAAACTTAATTTTTTTGGGGACACTTTCTTGGCCGTTGTTCCTGAGTTTCGAGATGTACTACCGTAAACCGCTTTTAGTTTTTTATTCCATTGACTCAATTCATTATTTCTACTATTAATACTTTTTTTACTTCTCTGCACTATACTCGACTGTTTTGATAAAGGATCAGGAAGAGATTTTCGTTTCTGCGTTCTTAAATTGTGTTGGGATTCAGAACTCACATTGTTTGTTGACTCACTAGTTTCGTATGGTGGCATTATAGATATTTTTCGTTTAGTTGTGTCGGTTGATTTTTCAGCAATGAAATTTATATGATCAAATGAACTCGCTCTAGGAGTTCGTGCTTTTTCCAGCGGTTCATATTTCATTTCAATAACTAAAGCATTACTCTTAGTTGATTCTTCTTCTCGCTTGTCCGTATTATCTGGTAAAATTTCAAGCTGTAAAACCTTTTGCGTTTTAAGTTGGCTTCTTATATTAATACTCGGCATTTCTTGTACTTGTAAAGGTATTTGAGATACAATAACTGGTTTTTTAGGTTCTATGTGTGTGTGAGAAAATTCATTGTACGCAATCTTTGTCAGTTTATTTTTGACACATTTATCTACCTCGGCTTTCTTTGGGACAGTTTTATTTTCTGCATTAGCTTCCCCATTAATTTGTAGTATTTTTGTGAGCGATATTCCTAAATTCCTTTTTACATTCGTATTTTTATTAAGCGGCACGTTATTAACTTGTACACTTGCATTTGTAACTTTTGTTGAACTATTTCTAGTAGAAGCTTGCGTGAAATTAACTCTTTCAGCAATATTCAGTCGTTCACCTTTATGAACGTTTTTAACCCTATCAATTAATTTGTGCCCAAGAAATTTAGCTTTTACAACATCTTCAATGTGAACTTTGTCATTAAATTCTTCGTCTAAAGGCGTTGGTAACGACTTATTTTGTACACCCTGTTCATGATATTTTGATAGTTCCCCGGATAGCAGCTTAAGGTCGTCTGCAGTCGATTGCAGCATGTCATGCAACTTTCTCAATATAATTTCGTCTTCGGGCCTTAATGCTGGCTCGGGAGTCCAAATGTCATCATTTATAATGTTAATCATATCAAATTTTTTGCTGCTCTCGACCTGAAATTGTAGAAAATTATGAATACATTAAAGGAGACAAACAAATTATTACCAGATATCAATATAATTAAGCAAAATATAGATCTTTGACAAAATAGAAAATCGTATTTGTGAATTAACTAATAGAGTTATTAAGTTATGTAAAATATTAGTACTTACCAAATATCTATCAACTGGGTATAGTGTTTTCTCGATTCTCATCTGTTCGTCAGACACAGCGGCTCTGGCATCCTCTCCGCCCCGCTCCGTTCTACGACAAAAAAGAAGGAGACTAAAAATTTTAACTCTGAATTTTATCATGAGGTATTTTTATATTTATCTTGTATATTTACTTAAAATGATTTTAATTTTAGAGCTATATTTACGATGTAGATGTAGTTAGTAGTAGTAGAAGTAAAATTTTAAGTTTTTTTTATAAATTTATTTTTAAACTCCATATAGTTGAATGTGTGAAAATATAATTTAAATTGTTTGATTGATATGTTTGTTGTTTTCTTTATGTATGTTAATTTTAAACATCTAATTAATATTTGGTTGCAAGTTTTTACAGACTGCTAGCTGTAAGCTGCGCGCGTTGCTACGCCACCAACATAAAATAAATTTGATGAAAAGACATTACACAAAATTTATTCCTTTTGAATATTGGTGTCATTACACCTACAACCTTTGTTTTTCAATTTTATATCAAAAATTTTACCAACTCAGAAACCTCCATGGGCTCATGCACAACGACTTTTACTAAAGATCACCTTACATGATCAAATGCATAGTAACGTACGATTCTATAATATAAAGAAAATACAGATAAACATTCATTTTTATATGTATAAAGATTTACTCAGTATTTCTTTTTGTGAAAAGTAACTCAAATGGACAGGAATATATTTAAGGGAAAGGATGTATAAAGAAATAAAAGTAGTATTACAAAATCACATCAATTGTATTTCACCAACATGTACATTAACGTCTTAATCGAAGCATTTCACTTGTTGCTTACAGTAGAAAGATACAAGTCTCTTATAATTTTCGGCGATAAATCACCGCCACCTACAAACAAGCCTATTCATAAAGGCGGACTATAAATTCTTTGAGATGTTAAATGTACGAATGTACCCATTTATATGTATATAATTGTTTACACATTTTGTAAACTTGGAAGAGAAGAACAGGCCCTAAAACATGTCCTGATACACCTTACACACTAAACACCATTAAAAAGCAAATAATATGAATAAGCAAAGTACCATAAATAGAATATTGTGAAGGAGACATTTTCGGACATTTAACATCTCGAAGCTACAAAATAAGATGCACACTTTGTGCTTACATTTTTAATATAATGCCAACTCTTTGGCGGGAAAATTTATCGATAAGCCCGATAGCGGGCGAATTCCACTGATACTAATTATCAATTTCGAAATCTATCAGAAAATATAAGTAGCTTCAAAAAAACATTGTGTGTTAATATGCACGTTATAATATTAAAAAGCAACATTAAAACATCGATAATGAAAGTAATATATTTAAAATCAACAAACAGCCAAGGACACAGCGCCCGAATGATTAAAATGCATGCCAAATATATTAGCTCCATACAAAAATGATACAATTTTATTAAAAAAATAATTATTAGACAAATCAGCAAAATACGATCAAGTAGCAAAAAATGTGATTTATAAATAACTACATGTTCACAGTACTTAGTATAATACTGACTGGATATAATCCATAATGTTACCTAAAGTATTTACAAGAAATATATACAACGTACGTATGTATATCGTATATGTATACGAACATCTAAAATAAATAATGGACATATCAATTTCATTGTATGTACTGAAATACGCAGTATTTAAAGACAAGTCGCGTCTCGTAACGGATATTATGACACTACTAACATATAATATGCTTACAAGAATTAATTATATATGCAGGGCTTACACTAGACGAATACAGAGCAATGTGGAGATAAAAGCTCGAGAATTGTTATTGATTGCAGTAAACAACACTCTTTCACTGGGTGTAAGCCCGACATTACTATCGCAACTGACGCGCGATAGACAGTTCAAATGTCAAGTGAACACTCGAAGCATCTAGCGTGACTTATCAGTTTACAACAATCGAGGCTTCATAAAACTATGACCAAAGCCGATGCGAAAGCAAGATTCGAAGCTGACTGCCGTCTGATAGCCTTCGAAATTGACCCACTACGACTGTATAACATTATGACATATATATAATAATAATAATATAATGATAATTACTTCACTTTATACAAATATAGCAGCGAGTTTTAAGAGTTCCTATAACGGCCGCGTGCTCGCGGATCTGACAATTTGACATTTCTCAAAATGACTAGGTACAATCCCACTAATACTGACCTTCGGCCCATTCCATTGACATAACTTATATTTAAAGAACCCATAACTTTGAAAACTCCAATTTTGAACGATTTCCAATCAACGCAACTCCGTAAATAAGAAAAAATAAAAGAAACAGCCATTTCCACGCCGAATCATTTCACCGAATGAAATACAGTAACGGAACTCGAGCCACTCTGAATAAATCGCTTCGTAATATAAAATAACACTATTTCACATGCGAATGTATGTAATAAATACAAATGTACACCGAGCTAATTATCTGTACAGGGCGCGGTGCGCCATCGATATCAGAAAATCTACTTTTTTACAGTCAATACTCGACTACATAAATGTCATGATCATATATCGCATAATACTCGTATAGTGTATAAGAATCACAATATAAATAAATGCCAAGTTAACTATGGTTCGGAACCTAAAGGTAACTAAGAAAATGGCATCCGAAGAAATCCCATATAACATGTATATACGCGCGGTCGCTGACATCGCCTACGTACATCGAGAGTTACTTCAGATCAAAAGATGTCGTGTTTCTAAAGGAATCGTCAAGAATCAAGACAATAATAAAATCTTCGAAAAACAGATATGTACTATATTCAGAATATTGCAAAGCTCATTAAAACAAACACCAGCGATTTCGTTATAATCGGCTGAATCGTAAAGAACCCATTACGCTGAATACGGTCTATATCCGACCATCCGGAGAACCAATTCCAAATCGCCACTCATCGAGAGGGACATGAGCGAACTAAAGTTATATTGATTTATTTACAATTTATATACAAGTGATCGGTCTATCACGGCCTGGCCGCGTATCCCTATCGGAGCCGCAGTTTCGACGCGCAAGGCTATCGAATGCTCCCTTATGGGCAAAACTCCTCTCGTGCTCATTTACATCGAGAGGGACAAGAGATAAAGTCGGGTCTTTGGCACATTGCCCTAGGTCTCCCGTTCCTTCTTCGGCTTGAATTCTTCCCCTAAAATCGTGGCTATCTCGCCCTGCATGAAAGCCCAGGGTACCGTCGAATTAGCCAAGGGACATTTGTCACCGCTTGGACAGTATACCTGAAAAGAAAATAAATTTTAAGAATAATGCACTATTAGAAAACAAATCAAATTACAGAAGTAATTAGAATTATAAGTAATATATTATTAAGGAAGATTCTCACCTCAGATCCTTGCTGTCTTTTGATAGAGTCACGGGAGCATGGAAAGCAGAATTTGTGATGCGGCTGGCTCGGGCACTGTACGAAGTGTGTGTCTTCGAGGCGCTCCTGGCAGAGGGTGCACTTTAGAAGAGGCGCAGGCGCAGGGGCTGCGGCCTCTGCACCCTCCCCGGCCTCCGTCGACGACACCGAAGTCGTTGACGACACGTGCCGCGAACCCGACGACCGCCGCCCGCCGTTCGACCCTGCCGGACCGGAGGATTATTTTTAGCTACCGTCTGCTAATTTTTACAATATAAGGAAACACAATAAAAAAAAACAAGTTTGCTTTACAGCAGACTGTAGCTGAGATTACGAGTGCGAGCGGTCGTCGGGAGCCGCGTCGAAATGCGACTTCAGCTATCGGACCGCCCGAGTCCGACTCATTTAGACATAATAGTCGTTACAATTGTTGAATAAACTAGCTAAACTGATATGAAGATGTGCATGCATATTTAGGATACATGTTTCTTGATTCATAATAAATAATTTTGTATGAATATATGCTCCTTAAAGGTTCCCAAATATGAAGAAACGCAGAATATTTGCGCCAGATGAAATATAAGTTCTTACCTGATGAATTGGGCGAGTGTTGGCTAGACCGGCTAGCAGAGCGCTGTGGTGGCGGTTGAGGAGGGGAACCTCCAGCTGACCGCGGCGATCCAGGGGGTAGAGTATCTGTTACAGACATTAAAGCAGCCATTGGCGATGGTCCAGCACCAGCTCCGGTGACTGGTGGGGAACCAGCAGTCCTACCCAAGGGAGATCCAGCAGAGCCATTCGTAAGAGGAGCGCTGTTAGCATATCCTAAAGAAAAAATCCTATTAATAATTTATTTCTTATAATAAACAATTAAATACAAAATACATTTCGTTAGATGACGCATAAGTTTGATTATATTACGAATGTTGCAAAGTCGTTCCCGCTTACATGAATATTATTATATTCTTAAACCAATGCATAAGGAAATAAAGTAACGCATTTGTAACAAAATATGTATATCAGAATATTACGTCATGTCTATTCTGTACCTTTATATTTTGTTTTTAAATATATGCGATGTAAAGAACAAATGAATCGATATCGCTCTATAATAGTTTCGCGTAACGTCATTCTGTTCAATTAATTTGGCAGCATATAGTATATTTTTTGGCACGAGTGCTAGTAACAATTTGACATGCGCCACTTTCGTTGCATCGTCGTCAAACGACACCGTTTCAATTTGTCCGAATAACCTCACATTCAATGTTGATGACACACCGTTCGCGGTGGACCGTCGGATAGTAAACACTCGTCCACACACGCACATAATGTCTTATAAATAGCATTGTGTGTTAATACGCGCTTACGTAGCGTGTCGATGTGTCATTGCCTGGTAGCGGCGTGGCGCTGGGTCTCTCAGGCCGCCTGAGCTCGCAGACGGGGACGAGAGTGTGGCGATAGTGGCACACTTGAATGTGCAGCGGCTCGTATCGCAGCGCGACGTTGCCAAACGTCGCATTCCCGAGCTTTCCATATGTGTGTATTTGGTACTGGCGCAGTATTCGTTTTTAGCTTCTAATATAGTTATAATTTACTTTACAATTGTGCGTCATGAATCCCAAGCCTATATTTGTGAACATGTTGAGTTCAATTTATGACAACCCTAATAGAATAACGAAGATATATATATATTTATTATTTTCTCATTTACTGACCATATTAATCAACTATTATACAATACTAATATTGAGATCCAATATAAGGTAGCGTGGCGATATGATTCAATACTCGATGCTCTGTCACGAGACAGTGTGCTATAGATGACATGCATCGCATCAAATGTCACAATGAAATGGAACGTAAACAGATAATTTATTAGAGTAACGTGCGAAAGGGCGTGCTGGTCGGCAGGCGCGGCCATATGGCGGTGGTGACGTCACGTGGTGACCTTTTTGGCCGCAGCGCTCCCTCCTGAGTGGTGTACACACACGCCGCCGGAATGTGGTCGAGCAACTCTGCCAAGCGTAGGCAGGCGCTATATTTTTTCGCTCGACGGCCTACCTACATACGTACGCGAGCGAAAATGTCGTCACGCGACGTTGCCGCGCCGACGCTGTCGTGCATTCACGGCGGCGCGCTCGTTACGTGGGTGTTTGTACGTACGCTGGTGTGCGAGAGGCCAGCGCGGAGTGCGGAGTGCCGAGTCGCTTTCGAGAACGCTCAACCAGTCCGACCGGTTTTGTATTTATGGACCGAGTTAATGCATCTACCTAGATATGAATCCCTTGGCGAACGCTTGCGCAAAACTCCGCTTTTACGGAACGTATATACAACTATCACTATCCACAACCTTATCACGTTGAGCGTGATCATTAAAAGCTATTTTAATCATTTTAAAGTGTACTGTCAATGATAAACAACAATATTTTAACTACGTTATCTCATGTGCTCGTTTACTTTGCTTGATAAATTATTCAAAATCATTTTCTTTATATTATGGGTTTCAAAAAGTTAAAATAATATTATACGTTAAAAATATATATATATATATTATGCATTTACAACAATATTGCCTCAAGTATCAATTAATAATTGAAATATTAAGAAATCAAATATATCAAATATAATAATTATATTACAAAAATATAAAACTAAAAAACTATTATTACATATAAATGTGTGAATTTCGTTGCAAGACTAGCGTTCATAATATTCATGAAACGAACGACTTTTGCAACACGGCGAAATATTTTAATATTGAATTAAATCTAATATAAATTATGAACTTACCATTAGATTTGAATGAAGATGCATCAAAAGAGGGTGTCCGTAATGGATGTTTCTCTTGCTTGAAGACGCGATCAGGGGCAAAAGGAGCGGCTAAAGACACTGCAGGTAAGGAATCACCACGAGTTAGTGGTGGCCGACTGTGCTCCTCTAAAAGCCTCTTTGTTGGTTCATGATGTGCCTGGTGGTCATCGTCATCTAAAGGTCGTTTTAGCGTTAAGCCCGGAGCGAGGCGACCACCTGCATGCGTTGGCAGATGAGCTAGCGGTAAATGAGTTAACCGCCTGCCGTCGTGCTCCTCTCTGCGTCCTCCATACTCTGCTAAAAGACCAGCGTTTGTCGTGGGTCTTGAATGATGTAGAGTAAATCCTGCAGATGGGGCATGATGAGCCGGTGGCGCTGGCCTAGCTGTACTTTCTCCTCCATTCTGATGTGCTTCCATCGGTGCTCGGTGGGCTCCTTTAGCATGGGTAGGACCCCTTCCTTCTTGAAAACCATGTGCGCGCTTCAGCTGTCTTGCCGTTTCCAAAACAATTTCGATCCTATCCGCTCCCTCATAATTAACACATCCGCGACATACCGCCTCTGAAAATTCGTGCAACATCGCCCACGGCATGCGGGGCAAGTCGCACAAGTAGCAGTGCTGGCGCTTCTGCATCACCGACATCTCGCAGCCGAACGTGTTGCGGTGTGCGAGAGATCGGTCTTCGCTCCCCTTGAAAATTTTCACAAATTTTATTTACTCGAAAAGAAAAACACTGTCACCATGGTACACAGAGCACTAGTATCACATGCAACGTAGCGGAGCAATGTCGAAGCAATCGCTCTGGTGGCGAGTTGAAGAGAGACTGAGCTGTTGCGACGGGTGGCGCGGCCGAGGGGGGTCGGGCGGCGGCCATTATCGAGCGGTGACGTCAGCGCGCGCACCGCGACGCGCCGAGGACGAGCCGTTAGCCCGACGCGGATGCGCCCCCCTACCCCCCCCCGCCCCCCCCCGCCCCCCCCCCCCCCCCCCCCATCCACGCACGATAACGAACCCGGTATATGCACAACAATCTACCAGATGCAGTAACATCATTGCGGTTGTTGACCAACGGACTCATTATAGTAATTATTTTATGTAAATGATCCCTTGATAAAATAAGTAAAATACTACTATTAATAGATTGTCCGTTATTTATAAAATAAGACCAGTTTTCGGTATAGCAGTCTGAGAAGGATCTATATGAAAATTAGCCAAACATTTACTAACAAAGTGATGTGTAAAACATTCACACGGACGGACGTCTCGGTCCCAAAAAGTAATAAAATAAAACGTATAAAACTTGTCAAACAATTTATATTAAACAAGTGTTTGACAACTTTTATACGTATATATCCGCTAAATCATAGATTCCGCTAGTAGAGTCGATATTATTCAACGAAAGTAAACAGCTGCCGTTGTAGAATAACAATTAGCGTTAACGCGTATAACCGACGTGCTCGATGCATTCAATTTCAATCTATTCTCATTTCTCACTCGGTTTCCTCAAAGGCGAATGCGTTTTAAATTATTATTATTATTATGAAGCGCGTTGGATCCGGCTGGAAGACGGGAGCGGGGCTCCGCGACCGGTGTGGCGGCCATCTTGAGACGTGACGTCACGTGACGAGTTAGCCGAGCGTGAGGAGCGGCAACAGCGCGCGGCCATGTTGCCGCTCGCTGTTGTGTTTAATAATAATAAAGGCCCATCGCTTTTTGTATGCGTAGGATCGGGGAAAAACAGTTATGTGGTCAGGTAATGACGACCGATCATATCGTATACTATAACTACGGTTCGTGTTCACTAAAACACGTTCTCCTTTGTGTTACGAGCTTACTTTGTGTTTTTGGTTGTTTAAATATACACATGTTGAAGCTTTCAAAATTACTCACATACTCGTAGCTTTTAGTAACCTGTCAACAAAAGATTGTTATAGCGAAATATGTTAACGGATTTCTGTAACATGTCATTTTGGAACAACAAAACTACTTCAAATGTAAGTGCTGTTGTGGCGCCGGGGGAAAAGCGTGCGATTACACGCGACGGTTTCTGGTTCGAGGTTAACAGCGACATCAATGACAGATACAAATGCAAAATCGTGGGCCCAAAAGCAAAAAAAATCTAGTAAATAAAGAATTGAAAATCCTAGTACCAAATGAGTACAACTAAATTTGATTACGTTTCCGTCTGATTGTGATGTGAAACTGACAAGTAAATGCAATAACTTGATTGCCTTCAGGTATCCAAATAAAATGCTTTGAAGCTTAGAGTCTACGCTATTTTAATATTCCGAAATTAGATGGTCGTCGATTAAATATCTACTTAAAAATCATAATCCTTATTCGTATGTTTTTTAGTTTCACGCTGTATCCCGCACGTAGCAGCGTAGGCAAAAGGATTCTGAGAACCTAATGTTAGGACACTTCGTTCCCATTAAATAGTGAAGGCATTGCGTGTTACCATGGGCTGGGGTATTAATATATTAATTGTTTAATTTACTTGAGTGGGAATCGAACTCACATCCTATCGCGTTTACAATCGTGTGCTTGTGCCCCTGTGCCACGACTGGTCCCAATATATATAATTAAGTATATATATTAGGTACACTTCTATGATCCATCGGGAGTTCGAGACATTGTTATCATATCTTATCAGTTAATTGTTTTTTATAAATATCTAAGGCGAAGCAAAGACAATATACGTCACTGGTCAATTACATATCAGACAACAGGTTGGGTGATTGTTGTTTACATAAAGGTTTTATCTCTCTGTATTATTATACTCAAATTTATATTATCAATATTTGAAGTGAAATGACCACATTTATAAGTAACGAATACTATGACAAATGGAAAGCAGTCAAAAAAGGATGAATAATGTAAGATTCTCTGTATTATATGAGAAATGTTAATGACTAACATTAGCCATTTATTCTTATAAATTAAATTTGAATGTATAAGATTTGAGAAAAATGTTAAACAATCAACGGTGCAATGAACTAATGCGGTAGTACGCTTGCGCGGAGCCCATCTCCAGCGGCACGTGCCAGCTATGTTTATTTACATCTATTCCGGCATAGATACACTACATCCTTTGTGGAGATTGCTACGTCAGAATATAGAGTACCGAAAATATATTGTACTTAATTTTATGCAGGTACACTGATGTACATTTAAAATTAAAGT
>DWLH01001443.1:0-12957 GCA_018249795.1 Heliconius telesiphe telesiphe
TTATAACCACTGTGGTGAATATATAATAGAGTATTGGTATACCTGAAATCAATTAGATTATATTTTTGTATGATATCAAGACTTTGATAAGTTTCAACAAATACAGGTTATAAATATTTTTAATAATTTCAATAAATAAGATTGAAATTAAATTGAGGTGAAAGTGTAACCCCATTCGACTCGAGGAAGTGAAATATTTAATTAAATTTATGTTTTCATTTCTTCGCTCTTGTGTCGAGGCAAAAAAGTGGCGTTGAGTTCCGCCACTCAACACGCAATGTCTACAAATTTCGGCGGAAATTGGGGCACGGAGTGTCTTAACACTAAGTTAACTTTGCTGACCCTACTGTGTGTGGAATACAGCGTGAAGCTGATTTTTAGTAAATAAGATCTTTGAAATTTTGTCTTCAGTTCGGGAGATTTCGTTTGTGAGTGTCTTAGCTGTAGGTTCCCTTTCCATATCCTGTCATGTGTGGGATGCGGAATAAAGCTAAAAAAAACTTTACACAGAAAAACAAACAACTCGTGTTCTTACGTTTAGTGTTCCGCTTGTCGATATTTAGTGTCAAGATCCTTAGCATGACGGACACGTTCCACAACAAAGTCGGGAAGTCGCAATATTCTAAGCCGAATTTACGGATTTGCTCCATATTTGTTATTTTACAAATTACTTTGAGAGAAAAACTCTAAAATAAATGTAGATTTTAGGACAAATTTAATTAATTAACAATGAAAAGAGTAATATAGTAACTAAAACAAATGAGGCTGACTGTAAACTCGACGATTGTTGATTCGATTTCCACTCGAGGGAATGAATTATTTTCCTTTTTTTCGTTAACAATACAAACAACGGTGTCGAATTTGGCCACTGAACACGCAATGTATCGAAAATTGGACAGAAAGTAAGGAAGGAAGTGCCTTGCTTAACACTTCTCTCCCTCTGGCTAAGTAAATGTATATATAATATATACATATATTAGGTACATCTTCTTCTATATATATATATATAAATCGAATTGATTTATAAATTAAACTTCCCTACACACATGAGGAGTTGTACGGAAAAAAAGGGATAATGTTACACAATAGGAGCATGTACATACATATATGTTTCAAAAGTTAAAGACTTTTAAAACAGAGGGAACCTAGGGTACGATACCACGTTCCAGCTCACCGCCCAATTTTCGAAATATTGCGCGTAGAATGCTGAATAGAATTTAAATTACGCTTTGTCCTATTACCAGAGCGAGATAATAATTTATTCTTTCGAGTGGGAACATACTCGATATCCGTCACGTTTACAGCAAAACACGATGCCGTTGCACCGCAACGGCTTTAGATTGCATTTTTTTGTTATGTTAATATATTAAAAAAATGTAAATACTAAGTCCACAATAAGAGTTAAACTACGTATGTAATTTTAACGTGTTTTTACCATAAAATTTAAAAGGAGACTTGCCTTGTAGTACTATGAACTGTAAAAGGACAGCTTATATATTAGTAACACTTCTGAAACCCTATAAGTAGATAAAGACCAATTTGAATAATGAATTTTTGATCGTGTTGAATTTATTATACGATTTGATAACAGAGGTCGCGTATTTGATTGACGTTTTAAGTAATCTTTAGCTGTACACGCTATTAAATTATAGCCTGAGAGTGGAAACACATGTATTATTTAACACGTTTGGTGGAGGCTAGAATTATCAAACAAATATATTTTTTATATTTAATATTATAAAAATGATAAATCATAGGATTGATTCCTCATCAGGTTTCTATTTTTAAACGAATTGTGTAAAAGGAGAAGGTTACCAAGTCGATTTTTGTGAAAAGATATACTTCAAGCGTAGCTTGATGAGAGTTTGATTAGGTTCTAATTATGGGCACATTGCCTCCTCCTTCTGGGTCCTCCTACCGGGTGGCGGATAAGATCGAAATTAATCAGAGTCGTAGGAGGATGATCTGGTGCATTGTCAATAAGTAGCATGACCTTAAATGGAATTTCTATTTTGAATTGAAATAATGTTCGATTTTGGGAATAAAAAGATGACCAAATTAGTCTTTAAAAAGAGAATCTGTCATCCAAACTTTCGCATTAAATTTCCAAATGACAGGCAAATCAGTTTTAGATTTATTTTTTAAGGTATTTTCTGAGCGATTAACTAAAAGAGGTTCCAATTTACAATCACCAACTGTATTTTGCCAGAGGCCAGTCGTAGCAAAGGGACATAAAGTGCAACTGTAAAATCGACTGGTTGTCGACACTGGGATTCCCACTCGAGGAAATGAAATATTTACCTACACGTATATCTTCATGCGAAATAAAAGTTATTTTAAGCATTTTGTGCCAAAAAAGACCAGTTTCGTCTACATTGAAAACGACGACGAAAAAAAAATTTGGCTAGAGTTTCCAACATCTTTAATATTTTTTTGAGTTTTTCTGGATCAAGAGACGCAGCTTTTTGTCAGCATTTGCTGCCTTCCACTTTCTGCAATGCTATGACAATTACAACGACTTTTCTGCTGATCCAGCCGTTACTTGCGTTAATATCTTCAGTTTTGGCCGCCTCCCCAGCTTCTTCTTTTAGACTCTGCATAGCTCTAAATCTGCATAGCTCGAAAGCACACTGTGTTTTGGTCAACAGAACAATTTTTAAGTCTTACTTAAATATCACACCACAATTATAACATTGCTTCCATCTGAGCGATAATACAGTGACGTTTACGAATAATACTTGAATTCAAAGATTGATGGCCATTTACAGCTTTAGTATTTTTTTTTTACTTTTTATAACCATTTTATAAATATTTTTTTTCGATTCAAAGTATTCTATAATATTTAGTTTACACTCCAAAGACAGTATTTTTCGTTTCTTGTTAGGTTCAAATGACTCACTTTTTGTTCTTTTAGATGACATAATTTAATAACAATTTTAAAGTGTATTTAAAAATTTACTTTCGTTTGAGAGCAAGGAGTGATTTTTAACTTGATTAATTAAATATCAGATATTTAAATTCCACTTTTTTTTGATAAGTTGGAGAACATAGACAGTTGACACATTATTTGTAAATATTTTAAAAGTAATCAGGACAGAATTATGCCGTGTGATTATGTAATTAAATTGTAACAATAACAATTAAAAGAGCAGAGCTTTTAAGTTTGATGCCGATTCATCTTATTAGAAGTAACTGCCTTCCGAATCGGTGGTAGCTTTATGTTCATTTGGTGTTTCAAGAATATTTGAATATTGACGTCTGTCAAGATCCATCGACTTCTGTCAAAATCGGCGTGGCGCAGGGCCACAAGCATGCGTGACCGTTGTGAGTTCGATCCTCACTCGAGATAAAGAAGTATTTATTATTTTCATTTTCTCGCTCTAGTAACGAGGCAAAGCGCGGAGTCAAAAATTGTTGTAAATGTATTTTTATATTTTTACAATAGGTACATGATTTCTGGAAAATTACCAATGATTTGACAATGCCATTAAGACACTTCAGTGCTCCATTTTTCGCCGAAAATATATGTTCATAGAGCAATGTTTATATTCGTTTACAAATAGAAAGAAATAAAGATTGTTGTTTACATTTGATTTGTATCAGTTGATTATACAGATTATAGTGAATCGATTTTACAATTTATGTGATGTTTGATGTCCTACAGTCGTCCTTTTAGTGCTAGTTACGATTCCATAAACGAAAATTTTATAAACAATTTTATAAACGGAAAAAAAATCATGAGAAAATGATTAATTTAGATTTTTGATTTTTCGACAAATCAATAGTACCAATTTTAGATTCTTGATATCTTAAGTTTACAATAATTATAATTTTATATTGCCATATGCTTTAACATATGTATTAAGCCAGTCAAGTTAGCATTGTATTGATAGAAATAGTTATCAAATAAAAAAAAAAGTCCTTAGTTAAAATCCGAGGTCTTTACCTACGAAATTCTAGGTCTGTTGTTTGGTTAGTGTAGTAAATGCTTATCCCAATTATTCACAAATCTAAATATTATTACAAATGTTAGTTGTTTAACTGCGATGTAAAAAAATGTGTACGTTTAACATGTTACCGATGCACGTAATACGTAAATTTGGTTTGGGCTTCACCGATCTACCAACGTTGATTTGGAATGTCTCCGTATTACTGAGGGTGATAACGCTCAATATCGACGGCCGAAATAAAACACGTAAGATACTGAAATGTATTATTTTACAGTAAATTTAAACAATTAACTTTTATTGTATTTTTACATGTGTTGGAAATATTTATATATAAATTATAAATATCTGTATTATACACGTAAATCAGAACTGGAATTGGGCCCACATTTTTTTTGATAAAAAGTTGTATAGAGCTCGGTACCTCGTTTGCATGTTTTATAAGACGTTTAAAAAATGAATCATATGGTCATTTTTTTCTAGATCTTTTGCATATATTACATTAAGTTTGCGTTTTCAAATTTTACAATTTTTTTTTTTATTTGTTTTCAGCTATCCCAAAACCTTTTCACGCGATTACTATTATATTGGTATCGTGTTACTTCTACGTTTACCTTATATCAATGATTTGGTACGTGTTTTTTTACTGTCAGACAACAAGTGCCTGGATATCAGCTATCATAGTGTTCTCTCTTGGTGTTGCCAGTGAGATCGGTGTTTGTAAGATGTTCTACTTATACTTCTACGAGTAAGTATATCTTGTAGAAGCATATATTTACTATTTTTGTTATAAATATAATTTAAAATATTGTCATCACGCAATATATAGCAGGCGGTAAGTTGAGAGCAGTATTTTAATCCTAAGTTAGCTATTTAACTTTTAAGTTAAAACTAGATACATGTATTTGATACCTTAAGATAATTTCAATTATTTTGCCAATATGATTATTATTGTTACACAACAATAGCTACCCATTTTTTCGCATAGCAAGATAGGCTAAGGGAACCTAGTAAAGTGATTGAGACACTTCCTTTCCCACTTTCCGCCCAATTTTCTTATACGTACATATCTACCAGTTCAGGGAAATTAAAATGATTAAAATTTAATTATTTCTCCTAGTGAGGATTGTACTCACAACTATTACGTTTCTAATTAAACGTGCTACGACAGCTTTGATGATTATCATAATTTCTTGTTTCAGATGTAACGTTAGAGATGTAGTTGCCGAATATCTAACATGTGACAGATTATTAATATCAGCAAGTCGCTTTAAAAGTAATATTTTGAAAACAATGAGACACGTTAAGAAGAGGGCCTTGATATTTTGGATTGTAATAATGTCGAATGGATTTGTTTATGTAACAAAACCTCTAATTATTCCCGGCCACCATTTGCCTGAGGACGAATTCATTTTACTTGGTGAGCTACTTATAAACGAATCATTCGCACATTTTTTTTATATTAAAATATATATTTTTTTACCTTCACGTTATATCCCGCAAATAGCAGGGCCTACCCTGCTTCGATCAACTATACAATAGATTAGGGATTACACTCTAAAAAATGACTCGGGAAATAAGAGCACAAAAAACGTATGTATGGTAATTCTATGATGAGAGGTTTTAAGTCCATAGAGAATACGGCCAAGGAGAAAAGTTGCCGTTTTTTCATTAAATACTTAAATAACGATTTTTACCCTATTTATGTATTTATTCCCGCAAGGGCAAGTCACTTTATTTTTAATTTTATTACTTTTTACTAGGCCAGGGTAAATACATTGGGCAGGGTAGAGACACTAAGTTCAGGAATAGTACGTGTAGTAAGAATTAAAGTAACAAAATTATAAAAATTAACTATAATTACACATTGTAAATAACAGAATCCGATTATTATTTTTAATAATCATATTAAACATTAGCAGACTATATTATTTCAGCTTTAACAATAATGTATGAAATTAACATGGCATTGTAAAATCAAATCAGCTTATCGCTGTATCCCGCACACATCAGAGTAGGTAGAGGGAACATATATTTTTTTTTTTTATGGATAAGGCAAGGCAAACGAGCGTGCGGGTCACCTGATCACCGCCGCCCACGACCCCGTGCAGCACCAGAGGAGCTACAGGTGCGTTGCCGGCCTTTGAGGTGTGTTGGGCGCCGGAGCCCGGCATTACCTGATGCGAAACGCAGTGGCATAAAGCCACTACTTCACGCCGGTTTTAAATGCCGGGGGTGGTAATGATCCGGTCGAGTCTGCCCATGCGTGTTGCCATTGCTGGCAACTTGACTCTACCACACGTACTTTAGTCGCCTCTTACGACACCACCAGTACCAGGATGATCCTATTCTAGGCCGGGATCACACGGCAAAAAACATAGTGTTAAGACACTCCGTTCCCCACTTTCAGCCGAATTTTGGAGGCATTGAATGTTAAATGGCGGAACTCTACGTCGCTCTTTGCCTCGACGCCAGAGCGAAGAAATGAAAATATAATTTTTAAATAAATATTTTATTTCCTCGAGATTTTTTAGGCTTTCGTAATCTTTGTAACCTTTTAATAACTTGCTAATTTAGATTTAAGTATATTTATAGCTCAACTTGTTCTTATTAATGAAATATCTTTGCCTTCTGACTCGGTTTGATTTAAGTTTGGCAGCTACAACTGTATGAAAATTAAAAGTTTGATCATCAATATCTGACATCGATGGCGTTCTTTCTTTTTCCGTATCTTTCGTGCTCTATAGGAGTAATTTCGTCGATAGTCTTTATTATTCCTTTCTCCTTCTTTATTAAATATTATGCCTTTTCTATTGCTTTTGCAATTAATATTTTTCAGAATCACTTTTAATTCTTTGAAATCGTCTTTCATATCGTAGGCTCTCTGCTTCGCGTTTCTTCTATATTTTTTTTTATCGTGTTAACTTTTACCGTGGTGCCATGATCTATAATAATATTAGACGATAATATAATAACAATATGAACTGAGAACTCCTTTATTTTTCAGATTTAAGAATTTACCAACATTATTTTAAACTGTTAATTGATAAAAAAATATGCTATATCTAAATTGTTTTGCACTAACATTATCTCTCCTGCTCAATAAGTATAATAGGGAAATATGGCAGGGGAAAGACGTTTTCATGATATTTTTGATTGTTTTAATTGACTTAAGAAATGTTTCAGTACATTATGTATCACACTTTAACTATTACATTATTGTTAAATCAGACCAGTTAATAAATTAAATGAATAATATAACTTTTATGACTTCCCAGGGAAGAGACACAATGACCTCAAGAAACAGCTACTTGGTAACAATGCGTCGCAATATCTAACAAATACCGGCGCTCTTAACGGCGCACGTGTTTTGCATTGCTAACTTTACGTCGATAGTGACCTTGAGCGCTATTTGGAATATATAGTTTTATATTTATGTTTGTAGTAGCGTAATGAAATTTGCCAGGGTAGATATCCAAAATAAGTGGGACAAAAGTAAAGTTTGAAAAATATTGCAAATAAATAAATATTGTTCTATTTTTAATTAACAATACTTATATATATTTATTGAAATTTGTATTTAACAAACTTTAATTTATTTACTGATACAAAGAAGGTATGTATCGTTTGCAAATTGAACTGCTACCGACAGAGGGACAGGCCAGAGTAGATACTTTATTAGACTTTATAAGGAATTTCGGAAAATATACGTTAATTAGATGTTTAATCGTGACGTTATTTAATAAAGTATATTTTGGTGACGTGTTTCATAGCAAAAAATAACAACTTATACAATAAAATCTATATTTTAAACTGACGGCCGCACTAGTTACCTCTTATCGTAGAATTATTACCTTTAATATGGTCCAACCATAGCCAACGTGCGGACGTGCTAAAATGCCTTATTGTGCTTTATAAAATCAGTATTAGACAATTAAATAAGAATATTTCATCATTTGGCCAATATTTGCGACTACGAATATTGGTTGGTCTAGACTAAAAAATGCATGGAATGGTTGTTTTAATTTTTATGATGGTTTTATTGGTTTCCTGCTGACCTATTTGTATATTCATTGTGCACAATGAATATACGCTGTCGCCTAAGAAATTAATATTGAAAATTAAAAAATAATATATATATAGCCGCGGCAGAGGGAATCTAATCTGTTAAGACATTTCGTTTCCTATTAAGGCATTTCCGTTCCCCATTTTCCGCCAAATTCTTGAGTTTTGGCGTGTTGAGTAGTAGAACTTGACACCGCGCTTTTCTCGTTGGCCGTTTCGCTCAAAGCTCAAAGCATTTTTCCTAGTGTTAAATTATTAAATCGACGCTTGTGCCTCTGCGTCACGATAGCCTTCGCGATCCAGCAACCGTACGTGAGTAAGCCGCAACCCATTGATATTAAACTGTATGATCGTTAAGTTTTTTTTAATAATAAATATTTATATCATGTTGACAATTTTAGTACTTGTAAACTTTTGTCAACCTTTTGTCAAAAAAGCGACTCTATGACTTTTATGTTCTATTTTATATCAAGGAATTTAACCCTCTAATTGATTTTTACAATTATGATTATGATTTTATATCTTTATACTGACGTGGTATTATCATTTTCCATTTTTCGATTATGATGAGAAGAGAAAGGCTTCGTTAGGTTTTGACTATTTTTTACAAGCAAAATGTATCTTAATATTAGTATAAATATATATAATTTATGTAAATAAAATAAACACAGTATGTAAATATAATCATTTTACTGAGCTGGTAGTCTAGTATCTTAACGCTGACGTGATAGTGTCGTGGACTCTTTTCAGAAGACCTGTCACACACTGTATACGCGTAAGCTCATTACAACAAGGTACTGATAAAGGCGGTGTTTAAATTTAAAAATCAGTAGTAATGAACCGAAATTTAAATTTTGCTGTGTCTATAGTAATACCACATCAGTCGTAAAGGGTTAAAAACAGTTGAAAGATTTCTTTTGTGTCGTTAATATCGCTGTGTAAATCGTTATAACAGTGCGAACGCACTGTTATAAGGTTGAATTTTATTGAAATTATCTTAGGTCATAAGACTGTGTGTGTAATAATATTTTGATTTTTTATTTATATTGCCAGTTGCCATATTTTTAAAGCGTATTTTTATGCAATCAATTATCTAGTGTATAGTTGATCAAAGCTACCCTGCTCTGTTTACATAGAGAACACTAGCTTCTCTATTCTATTATATCTTGCAGGACCATGAAGTCATTTCTTTCCAACACATTTGCGTTTGACATTGCGTATTTATAGGCCAAACTCAACCCTATACTTTTATTTGTTGTGAGAGTGAGAAAATGAAAACAATTCACTCCCCAAATGAGGATCAAACCCACGACCTTCGCGTTTACAATCAGATGCTGGGCTGTCAAATAAAAAGATACAGCGGCTTGTATTTCCCTTCGGAAAACATAACATACATTTAAAATATATTTTTTAGGTCTCAATCCAGTGCATGAAAGTCCTAATTATGAAATAGCTTATCTAGCAACAATCGCTGGCGTTATGGTTTATTTACCTTCTAACATAACTGCTTTCTTCATTATAATAACCGGCTACACTGAGGCTCAAATGCTAGCGTTGGCTCAAGAAATGTTACTCATATGGGATGACGCTGAAATTTATTATAGAAATTATAAAAATATGCGAAGAAATAAAGTTGTAGATAATATTAAAATGAAAAAGCTTATATTAAACAATTTTATAAAGTGTCGTTTGAAAGACGTCATCAAAATTCATACAAATAATTTAAAACTTATAAGCAAAGTGGAATCAGTATTTCGAGGAGCAATGGCTATTGAATTTACATTACTCATAACAAGTTTAACTGCAGTCCTCTTAGGAGGATTACAAAAAACATACTTAGAATTACCATTTGCACTGATGCAAGTCGCTATAGATTGCTTTACGGGTCAAAAAGTGATAGATGCTTGTGAATTCTTTGAAAAATCTGTTTATGCCTCTAAATGGGAACATTTTGATAAAAGTAATATGGCGACAGTTCTAGTGATTTTGCAAGCTTCTCAGAAAACAATTACTTTATCTGCTGGTGGAATGATTACGCTAAGCTATCCAAGTCTCATGGTTATATTAAAGTCTATTTATTCAGCGTTCACAACCTTAAGTTCTACTGTGAAATAAATTTGAATGTAAAATTATTGTTTCAATATATTTCTTTAACTTCGCAAATCAGTAGCTTTATTCAACTCGAGTGTAGAGAACGTAGTATGTTTTTAACCAAATTAAAAAAGGAGATTTTTAATTTGACATGTGCGAAACGTACTAAATGTGAAATTGTTGATATTATTGAGTACGATCATCTATTTAGGCATCCAGGCATGTATGCTAAACCAATTTCGTAAATGTTTGTATGTTTATATACATTTTTATCGGAAACAAGATTACTTTTTAATTTAAATAAAACTTAGACTGTTCTTAATTTGAAATATATTCGATGAAATATTTATACGTACGTACGTACCTATTCGTAGATTAGTTTTTGGGAAATGAGTTTTTATGTAACATAATAAAAGTGCCCGAGGTAAATGTGCAACAATGTACTTGTGTCAGAGTTATTTAAAATGTGCCATGCCCATGTGTCTCTCTTAGTTATGTCAGTTTAACACTAGACAAAGTTACAGGTAAAAATTAGTTTTAATACTAGAAGAGCCCCTAATTTACAAATTGAAAAAACTCCAACACTGTAATGCAAATATGTTTAGTAGGAAGCAAAAGATGAATATAACCGATAACGTATTAATTTATAGCAATTATCAATCGATTTAATAATCGGGCTACGTTGGACGAATGTGTGTTCACTTTTAGTGTTTGTGAGGATGACTGATATTTTTTGAATTGTCGCGTAAATTCTTATACTTTGTAGCACTAATAAAGGAGACTATAATTATTATATGCGTATAAATAATGATTTTTGTTTCGTTTCGTTAGATCTGTGTACGAGCGACGTAAAAAATATTAGATTGGTTCAAAAAAAATATGTTTTTCTAATTCTTAAATTTATTATTTAAATAAAACCAGGAATGTGAAATAAAAATTATTTTATATTCAGCCATTCAGCAGGACAATTTTTTTAACTGTTCGAGAAATAAGCGAAAAATTCTACGATTCTGTCCATTAAAAGAAGTCATAATTGTAATGATAAAATTAAGTTTTTGCTCTCAAATATGGAAGAGGTTGAGGAAATTTGGGCTGGATCATGAAGACTTTCTTGTAATTTTGGAAAATGTCAATTCTCTTTTAAGAAATATAACTATTGATATATTTAAAAATACCGAGCGTAAGTATGTATGCATACTAATTTATATAACGTTAAATTTATTAAATTAGATGACTGCTTATAAGCTTATTATGAATTAATATGAAATAGGCCAGTCGTGGCACAGGGGCACAAAGTGTGACGGTAAAACCGACTGGTTGTGGGTTCGATCCCCACTCGGGGAGATGCAATATTTACTTAAATTTATATTTCCATTTCTTCGCTCTGGTGTCGCGGCAAAAAAGCGCGGCGTTGAGTTCTACCCCTCCACACGCAATGCCTCCAGAATTCGGCAGAAAGTGGGAAACGGAGTGTCTTAACACTAGGTTCCCTCTGCCTACCCTGCTGTGTGCGGAATACAGAATTGAATTGACAAAAGTGGAGAACAGTATCTTAGCACTAGGTTTCCTCCATCTTTTTCGCTATATACGACAAAAACACGAAGCTGATAAGAGAACTACCATGGTAGGCCAAAGACTATTTCTATTTTGTTTTAAATTTTTACAGCAATTTCTTTCATATTCTATATTCTTACTATAATCGGGAGCTCTCTTTATTTTTATGTGTACGTGTTCTCGATGGTCTGGCTGGTATGCTTTAACTATGGGAGAACTGGTAACTGGACTGCCGTAGCCGTAGTCTTGTCTTTATTCTCCTGCAGTATCACAAGCTTTACAAAACTCGTCTTCATGAAAATAAATTCGTACGTTTGCTATAATTTTTTATATTATTTTAAGATTTTATTTTCGGAAAATTTCTACTTCATTATAGTTAATTATGTCTAAATAAAAGAGTTCTTAAAATTTCTGAGGCAGTAAATGTTCCCTATCTCGAAAATTGGTGAGTGGGGGATCGTAGTCTTAATAATCAATATTAGGTTATGCTACACACTTATGTATACTATATGCGTGATAAGACTAGATTAAGTAAATAAAATATTATACAGTTACTTTTGATTTACAGAAATGATATAAAAGAAATAATCGCGAAGTTTCTCCAATGTCACGCTCAAGTCATACCTGGAACTAGATTCGCTAACAATATTCGTAATCGTCTAAGAGTAGTGAAAAGGCGTGCCACCTGTATTTGGCTATTTGGAGTTATCAACGGTGGTATTTACGTGATAATACCATTTTTGACAACTGGGCGACATTTTACTACGGATATATACTTTATTTATGGTATAAGCAATAATGTAATATTTTATGGTCATTTCTTAATTTCTTTGTATGTAAATTGTTATTTAATCTAAATTTATTTAACCTAATATCTTACACATATTTATAATTTTTGCGATTTTTTTAGGTTTAGTGCCGATGCTTGAGTCACCTAATTTTGAAATAGCAACAGTTGTGAATATAATATGTATTGCTTTCGTTATATATACCCTGGTGACTGTAGCAGCATACGTACTAGTAACCGTCGGTTATATAGAATCTCGAATGTATGCCTTGAGTGAAGAACTTAAAGTCGTTTGGGATGATAGTCTTAACTTCTATAACGTAATAAAACACAATTTGCGTGATAAAATGAATGCTGTTGATAACAAAAGAAAATTAACGAATATTTTCATAAGAGTTCGTTTGAGAGACATTATTAAGCTTCATATAGCTAATATTAATCTCTTGCATGAATTAGATAAGGAATTGAGAACAACTTTGGCTTTAGAATTCACTTTCATAGCATTTTCAATAA
>DWLH01001444.1:0-12953 GCA_018249795.1 Heliconius telesiphe telesiphe
AATTTCTCTTTGTCCATTTACGATGAGCCCAGCAGCTATAATTAAATTTTATGAGTATCTTAGTTGTTAATTTTTGAGATGAGCCCATCCTATGATGCGTCATATCATTCTACAAAAATGCTTCTTTCAATTGAAGCCAGTCTTGTTCGCCTTAGTCGATGTATGCTTTCGTCGGCTATAAGGCTTTGAAAATAATTGCTAGTGCTCCATGGTTCATAAGAAATACAGAAGTCCACGAGTATCTTGAAATGCCCACCGTCAAGGAACAGATAAATAGATCATGTATCACATACAAAACGAGATTGGAACATCATAGAAATGAACTTGCAAGATCACTGATCAATATCGACGAAAGCATACATCGACTAAGGCGAACAAGACTGGCTTCAATTTAAAGAAGCATTTTTGTAGAATGATATGACGCATCATAGGATGGGCTCATCTCAAAAATTAACAACTAAGATACTCATAAAATTTAATTATAGCTGCTGGGCTCATCGTAAATGGACAAAGAGAAATTTAAAAAAAAAACTACCTCCAATGCCGTCCCACAGCCGCAATAATTGTTTTTTTAACGTCACCTATCTAAGAACACTTGGGATGCTAATACAAAACTAACGATACCTCAATTATGTAAATCCGTTCAGCGGTCCTGTAGATGAGGTAATAAGGAATATTACATACATACATACAAGATACGCGCGAAAAACATAACCCTTCCTTAGCAGTCGGTAATTAATAAAACTGTTTACCTGAAAGACGTCGCAGTCCCTTACACTCATATCATACAAAAAACAATAGATGAAAAAATAAATAAATATGCAGATCTTAAAGAGGAAGTCCGTATCTGGAAATAGGATAAAGTCTACGTCGTCCCAATAGTTATATCCACCACCGGATTCATACCAAAAACCATTCATCACTATTTAAAAATAATAAACTTACAAGATAATATAATACACGCACGAAAGCTGCCATTTTAAATACATGTAGGACAGTGAGGAAGCTCTTGCAAATAGAAGAAATTGACATAAACACACTACACTCTATAATTACTTGGTGCATGCCTGTAGTTATAGTTATACACCAGCTTAAAGCTAAGAAATTTAAATACAAAATAAAAATAATATACTTTATTGTACACCACAAAAAAATACAGAGAGATAGAATAAATATACAGATAGAAAATGAATTGTGTTGCGAATGTGAACTGCGGAACCTCTTAAGCCAGAAAATATGCAACCTGTTGGCCCAGGCAATTATGGTCATTATTATAATCTATAGAATCACACGAAATAGTTACTCAGGAACTTTACAAGATTATAAATACAGTACTTTATTAAACAATAATATTCCATGTTTTTAATTTTTTTGCATTTTGAAAAATCTTTTTTGATGCAATTTAAGTTAACTCTGTTATAAAGCTGTTGTAAGTTTTCAACAAATTCTAAACATAGTACTATAGCTTTTGCCAAATGTCGAAATGAAATCTCTTCACATTTTATAAATGCGATGATTTAAAATAGTAACACCAGTATAGTCGTGACACCTCCAATAACCTGTAATAAAAGGAAAATGAAATCAGCAAATCTACAAGTTCTAGTTTCTTTTCACTAACCATTAACCTGTATTGGTGTTATATAAAATACATCTATTATATTTTATAATAATAATATATTGACAAAATTTATTGTTTTTGTCTACAAAAACAATAAAATTTGTCAATCTTATTTTACTAATATTATAAATCTTAAAATTTGTGAGAGTAGATGTTCGATTCACTTTCACATAAAATACACTCCTATTAAATGCGTTCTTCAAATAAAACTGTACAGTAATAGACTTTACAGTAAAAGCTTATACATTAGAATAACATAAAGGCTACATACAACCTATGTAAAGATTTTGTAAAATTTGGGTATAATATAACAATAACTTTAGGCGGGCCAAATACGCCCGCTTTTTTGCAGCAAAAAATCTATACAAAATCACTATATATTTCCAAAAATTAAGCTTTTCTTATTCATTTCGCTATTACAGAAATAAAATATTCCGTAGACCTTGGATATAAGCGGCCTTCCCAATGAAAAAAATCCAAAAACTGTATAAGAGACGTCGTTTAACAAGATATGATTGTAAAAAGCTTCTGTTTCATCCCGTAAATTGTCGAATTCACTCGTGATGTGACACATCAATTTTCCAACTAGGATACGAGTGTTGGCTACCTAGAATAATATTAAACGAAACAACGTACATAACGTACATAAAAAAGTGTGGCATTCACAATAATATATTGATTATAACACCAGACATTTGCATTGAGTCACCAGACATTTGTATCCTAACATCTTTAATAATAATAAAATCAAAAAAATTGAGAATATCTTCCTTTCTTAAAATTATGACTCTAGCGACTGGCTTGTCGATAATTGCATTTGTAATATATTTTTTTCTTAAGGCACGCTACTAACCGTTGAGATGCTTTGAATTACTTTATTTATTTATTAAATGACGCAAAAAAAACTAACTAATTTAAACTAAAATTTATTTAATTATTAGTGTTATTATTTTAACATACCTCTTCTTCAGTACGAGTATAAGGCTCTACTAATAATATCATTTTTAAAACATGATATACAAACCAAACATATTGTAATGCCAGTAAATGTGGTTTTGAAATATCTAGAAAATAAAAACTAATCTTACAATTTGTATAATCTATCAATTAAAAAACTTTTTTTAGTTTTACACTGTATCTCACAGAGGCATCCGTAGGCAGAGGGGACCAGGGAAGCTAGTGCTAAGACACTTCGTTCTTATTAAGACTTCCATTCCCCACTTTTCGCCGAATTCTCGAGGCATTGAGTGTTGAGTGGCGAAACTCCACGCCGCGCTTTGTCTCGTTACCAGCGCGAAAAAAATAAAATATTAAATATTTCATTCTTCCGACAGTCGCATTTACAGTCGCACACTTCTGCCATTTACATTTATAATATTCGTATATTTTACCCTTCAGCATATAAAATAATTTGTGTTTTTCGTTACAGATGTAAGTAAAGTTTAAAACTGTAGAAATATTCACGATTTTATGGTAATATATATGGTCTATAATAATAGATGTGTTGTCCAAATTCTAATCGAAAGGGAGAAGCATATGATGGAAACTAAAATTGTTTCTACTCTAACTTTTGACTGATATGAAATTTGTATAGTTAATAAAATTCAATAACACCTAATAACCTACCATTTCCATGTGTGTAAACTGTTTTTACCAAATTAAAAATAGTAAATGTGATGTGTAAGGTCAAAATCATGAATTGAAAAAACGTAGTTGTACTTTCAGAATCATTAAAGGTCCTTAAAACGTCACAGACGCCGACATACGATTGGCTGATTTCTCTAACTTTATGGGATAATTTCAATCGTTTCGCCACAATTACATCTGCAAAATTTATTAAACATTTTTAGTTACTTAATTTTGTAGAAATGGTTTATTTGAAGTAAAATTAACACGCATAATAAAAACCTGGGTATCGTTGGTCAGTCATTCCGATTAGATCTATAGCTGCATTGATCGTCTGAACAGGTATTTTTAAAAAATCTGGCGTTGAATAAATTCTATAATTTTCTTGTTCCAAATTTGCTATGCAAATTAATTTAATAAAAATATATAATTATCAAATGTGAACTTAATTTCTTTTAGAAAATACAAAAGCATAGTCGAGAAACTGCGCATGAGACAAAGCTATTATTTTTAATTTTAAGGACTCCATACAAAAAGGAACAAGTCTAAATGGGCAAGGAACATTGTGAATGTTAAAATTGTTAGCACAAGCCAAGAGCAAACCGAACAATGATAACACTACAAATCGATTGACAAACAATTTCGTTCTGTCAATTGTTATTGAACAACTTATCGTTATACATATATCTGAAAAAATAAAAATAAAAATAAAAAGAAAATAATACAAGTATTGAATAAACTAACAAATTACTTTACGCAGACACTCGTTTACTGCCTGAAATCCAGACATAATGCACAATGCGATGACTACAAACTGCAGCTCCATCATAGTTGATATAACTAACGACAGTACATACATACATACTTGTAAATCTAAAACTAAATAATAAAAGTATAATACACATTTACTAAGTGAAGGAGATTGAAATTTGATTTTCTGTTTTCTTACCTTGGTGGTGTCCCCAGATAAGTATCCATGTACCGAATATGAACAACGCAGTCAGACTTAATATTTTCCATTTCAATATATTATCCTGATAGTCGCCAAGGATGTTATTTTTTATCTAAAAATTGAAATAAATATATTATATCATATCATCCAACACACTAGCGAGAACAAAGAAGAACATGATTGTGACAAAATTTAAGACAAGACAAGATGTTAACAAAATTAGTTATGAAAGAATGGTAAAAAAAAATTGATGAAGCAAGAGTGAGTGGCAAACAAAATAGAGAAACACAACATCGATGATATTACAATCTAAAACAAAAGTCACACACGTTGTGGTACGAATAATTTGGACAGACCTTTCTCACTGATTCAACACAAGTTATTAAAGTTTTTGTTTTTCTTGTTGCATTAATAACACCAACGCTAATTAAGAAAATGGACGTCAAATTAGCAAATATTCTTAAAACAAAATTTGTATGTTCTGTATTATTTATTTTATTTTGATCTATAATATTTGACTTTATATCCATGTACATTGAAAAAAACATCAAAAGATCTGTTGATAAAAAAAATTTTTTTTTACTTTTGTCTAGTGTTAGCATCAATCGGGGGGGTCCCCGATTCCGTTTTCCCACCGGAAGAGGCACTCCGCAAGTACTAGTCTTTGTGATTGTAAAGAACGTTGCCCTCTGGCTGCGGTCTATAGTATCACCATCAGAACTAGACTCAGAACCCAGTACTTTTCAAACTAGGTATAGACTACCCTTCACGCCGCAAATAGTAAAAAATTAACCTTTATATTTAATATTAATTTCAGCGTGACATCTCCACGCGATCTCGAGATAAATGGTCTTGAAAGACAGACAGACAGACAGACGGACAATAAAGATTCCGTTTTTGCCGTTTAGGGTACAGAAGGCTTTTTAAGGTACGGAACCCGAAATATCATATTTTGAAATTTAAGTTAAATTATTAATATCTAAAATTATTGTCTAGTGCTAGAAATCGGAAGCATTTAATGACTACGCCGATAGAGATACAGCGTGAAGCTATATTATATTAATTTAGAAATATTGTTTTAGTCGTGGCGCAGGGATACAAAGATTTTTTTGTGCTCTAAGGGAATATAGACTTGAACATTGAGGTATCTAACCTTTAAGCGATCTTGTACAAAATAGTCTTGGCAGACGGACAGACAGACAAAAAATTTATGAGATATATAAGGATTTTGAGATATGTACCCTAAAATACCCTTGGCATACTCGTATATATATACAAAGCACACTAATGCACAGGTGCAATAGTGCAATGGCGGTACGTGTCGCTTGTAAGTTATGAAATAGTACTGCGGGATATTTTTATAAACAGTGTCAGAGCATTTTTTTCTTGATACACAATTTTTTAGAGGTTGCTCCCAAAAGTTATTTTTTTTATACGTTTCCTAAAAAAATATTAATAACATAAACGAACGAACGGACTGAAGAACCAATTCAAAGAAAAATCAAGTAAAAATATAGAATATTTACTCGATATTTCTTTGAATTTTAAATCTTGATTACTGTGTTGAAATAATTACGAATTAAGCTAAACTATTACGAAGGTAATCTTCACCAACAATTCAATTTAGTTTACTTTGCAGTTAGTACTATAAACAATTGTACTTTAAAAATACATAAATTTATCTACAGTTAAATAAATAAGACGTTTCTAATGTCATTCTTTTGCTCAGAATCTTACCAGCGCGATTCAGAAAACGACGTCTTATGCACAGCGCCATCTATTGGACTTACAGTTGAACTGTAACCATTCGTACATTGTTAGAAAAATACTACTATGTTTATGTTAAATTTGTTATAAGTATAGATTACTCTTACACGACGTAATTACTCAGCGATATGTTTAATGCGTTATCAACATTCATTATCATATGTAGTCAATAGATATCGTTGCGTATCTGTTTCTATTTTTTCAAATATAAATGTCTTAAAAACTTTAAGTATATTATTTTTTGATAGAGTGTAGCGGTAACGTTTCCAAACTATAAAAATATAAAGTCTTTTATGCACAGCGCCATTTATTTAAGGCTTAAAGTTAACTATAACAGTTCAGACAGTTAAAAAATAAAAATTATGTTAAATTTCACCTAACATAAAATTATATTAACTGAAAACTATGTTGTGCTAAAGTATTAAAATAATTAATATTCCTCCCCTCATAATTAGTGTTTAACTCCACAGAATGTTTTATGCGTATTAAGATTCGTTAATACCTACTGTTTGTTGTCAATAGATAGCGTTACGTGTATCTATTTCTACTATCTCAAATATAAACTTCTTGAAAACTTAAATACTTATATCTTTTGATAGAGTGAAGCGATTAAAATGAAATAAAAACAAAAACTTACTCTGATTTACTTGTATTTTTTATTTATAAAAGTTGCTTAAATTCGTTGTGTACTTTTTACCTTATACGTATTTACATAAACAGACAAACAGGCAAAAATTATGAGATATATAGAATAATGAGAGGAGGCATAGTCGCCACTGGTTTGGATTGAAAGGTTCTCGAGAGCGCACAGAACGCCTGAAATGATGTCGGGAGCCCTTCGAGTCGACAATCCCAAGACTCGCCTCTGAGCTGTTCAAATTAGGACTTGTCTCCTAAGATCGTTAATTTTTTACTATTTAAATAAATTAATATTAAATATAAAGGTCCATGGTCCCTTAAAGCACATAAGAAATTTTGCTTCAAGTCAACGCAATCAAAAGATATGATCGATATGATTTAAACATCAATTATGCTATTAAATATGATATTCGCCGCGTAATTAAAGCCTAAAAAGTACTTACCGTGGACCTACATTTATAAAATTTGGCAAAAGTGAAAGTTTATAGGAATTAATATAAAAAAAAATAAAATTTATATTTGTAGTTCATTTCATACAAAATGAGTGAATACTAAACTTAAATTCATCAACTTTTATAAGATGCACTTCCCATTGACCTACGATCCTGAAATTGGTACGACGGCCGCGGTGTGTGAGTCCAACTCGCACTAACGCGGTTTTTTTGTATATAAAATATAACACATTTTATAAAACTTTAAAATATATGTTTTAGCTTCATGCTGTATCTTACATATAGCAGGGTAGACAGAAGGAACTTAGTGTTAGAACTCCGTTTCACAAGCAAAACGGAAAACGAAGTGTCTTAACACTAGGTTCCCTCTGCCTACCCTGCCGTGTGCTGGATACAGCGTGAAGCGATAAATAAATAAAAAAAAGTTATACTGACCGAAGACGATGATGAAAATCAGTCCGTAGATGACGAAAGTGCGTGAGATGTACATGAATATTTTGTCACGAGATTTCGTAAATCGCACTGGAGCAAGTCCCAGCCATCGAGATATACTCATTACTAAAAGAATTGTGTCATCCACAACACACCTTCTTATTTGTAATGTCATCTTTTATACAATGATAATGGCTTTGTTTTTAGCTTGATCTGGACTAATTAAGACAACTAAAAGCTTATCGATATAACTGAAAACTAAAAAATTTAAATTATTTACTTAAGTACAGTTTTTATTTTAATAAAACAACCCTATGTTGTCATACCATTGAGTGGCTACACAAAAATGACGTTCAACATTGTTTCAATTAAACTTGATGTTCGTTCATAGAACTGAATAATGAATATCATTATTATGTTTGTAGAGTGAATATAATGTAAGTCGGGTTACTCTAATCTATACTTATAATAAAATTGTAACGAATCGATGTCTGTACATGGAAGACATATAAGAAAAAAAAGTATATCAATTTAAAATATTTAGTTCGACAAAATTGCTATAACAGTTATTGTATACAACTGTTTTACTCAATAAGCTTTCAATTTGCATGATCATAAAAATTCACACTTCACAGCGTGAAGCTTATAAAAACACTCAGATTTCAAAATTTAAATCGGAGTTTACGCGAGAAAAACTGCACTTGCCGTCTACCTAAATACCTTATAGCTAATTAGTTTTCTTTAAATTCAACAAATTTTGCGAGCAAAATCGTATGAATTCCCAAAAGATTTAAATAACTTAATGTGTCACAAGCGTGAGACTTTAAACATGACAGTTGTGGGTTTAGTTTTCACTCGGGGAAATGAATTATATTTATTACTATTTTAAGGCCAATCGTGGCGCAAGGGCACAAAGTGGGACTGTAAACGCGTCTCGCTGTGGTGTGAGTGGATTTATTTAAATTAGGTTCCTTTTGCCTACTCTGCAGTGGGCGCGATATAGCGCTAAGCTGATTTGATTTGATTTAATATTTTCATTTCTTAGCTTTGGTAACAAGGCAAAGCGTGGCGTTGAGTTTTGCGACTTAATACGGAATACTTCGAAAATTACGCGGGAAGTGGGGAAAACAGCGTCTTAACACTAGATTCCCTCTGAATTTGCATAAAGTAAAGTAAAGCTGAAAAAAACTTAAATTACTGTTTACCTATATCTATACATCCATATATATACAGGTGTAACGCGATCGACGGATCATCGGATGTCTATAGATAGAGTACCTATCCATTTCACTCCCATGTATGTTAGTTAATTTTCAGTTATTTCGCAGACATTGAAGAATTTGTTTTTTTTTTTGGAAAAAATCGAATTCTCAAAGAATATTGGTTATATATACAGCCCGACTGTTGAGTCTGAGAAATTACTGCTGGTATTTTTCCAGAAGTAATTTTAAAAACTACTAGTATTAGTATAAAATATCTCTAAAATACTTATATAGAATAGTATTTATAAAAAAAACGTATAAAAATTTGAACGAAGCGGGTCTCAAACCCGCGCCACCTGGAAACCGACCAGGCGCTCTGACCACTAAGCCATACATAGTCATCAAGCTACGTCGTTTTTTTTTTATTTATGTTTTTAGCATCTCTGTAGGGAGATTTTTAATATTGGTTAATCTCTACCCAAAGAGAATTACTAAGAATTATCGAGGTCAGAGCGCCTGGTTGGTTTCCAGAAGGCGCGGGTTCGTATATATATATATATATACTAGCGACTTATTTATTATTTACTTAATACATACACTAAAATTATGTTCGTTTTTTAATATACCTATAATGTATGTTTGCAGCGCACTTATGATTTCTAATATGAAAATTATTAAAACCTTAGGTCTCATTTTCGTACCTCCCATAAGAGAGATGCAACTGTCAATATATTAATTTATTATTAATTTGATCCATTTTGAATAATTTTAGAATGACATTAAAAAGAGAAAGCTTTTGAATTGACAATTCAAATATATCAATCAATTTATTAAGATTATTGGTTTTTAATGAAATTTATTGCATTAATTTGAGGGATATGGAGTCGGATGCTGAGACTGCTGACACCCCAGAGGAACCACCCTGTGGAATGTGGACAATGAGAAACGAAAAGGGCAATTTATTGAAAATGCGAAACATTAGAAGAGGTCTTCGCGGCCGTAGGAGTCGTCTCTATATATAATAATACATCTTCTGATGAGTGGTTCGTCTGATGTGATAAAGCGCGTCGGTGAAATAAAGAGTTGCAAAAAAACTTCTTACTGGTATACGAAGGCAATGTTCAGATTTATAAATTTGTGTATAAAAAATAGGTATCAGTCATACTTTAGTTAATATGTTTAAATGTAATTCTGCAGTTTGACACGATCAACACCTAAATTATAAATTGTAGAAAATTGACTTAGATAAGTAAATAAATGTGCTGAAATATATAATTGAGACTAGAAGCCGACTATAAGTTTTGCTCTTTTGATTATAATGAGTTTTGAGTGAAAATATTTTGAATCGACAACTAAAATTAAGAAAAAAATTGTGAGTAAAATTATGGTCGGCTTCTTAAAAAAATGAAGCTAATACTATGCAATAAAAAATAAGGGAATATTTCTGTTATGCTATGCCATTGATTGTATTAAGATACTCGATAAACCTTTTTAAGAAATAGTAAAAACCAGAAGATTTATTGATTTATCTTAGCTCCTATATCATGCATTGAAAGTAGAAAGTAGTCTCAATCGAGTCAGAATCAGGATCAGGTCAGGATTAGTATCAGCATCAGGTGTGGTCATAAAGTGTCGTAAATATCATAGGTCATAATAGTGTTGGTTTGGTCTGCTGGTCCAAAACGCCGAATCTTATTCTTTCGAACGTAATAATATTTTTTTTATGTAATTTTTACTATCAACTATTGTAGCAACAAATATATTAAACGAGATAAATAGAAAAGCGACAAAAAAACACAGCATAAGGTACTGCCATCAGTGACCTACAAATGTCGATTTTTTTTTATTTCAGTAAAGAAAAATTAAATATATATTGAAACGTGCATAGAGCGAGCGAGGTTTAATGTCAATACATATATATATATATATATATGTAGGAGATTGCTCATCGCAAAGGACTCTTACTAGACCTGTGGGCTCCATTGTGGGTTAATGCAAGCAGAAATAACGTAGCAGATTCGTGACACTAGTCCTTTCCTTTCTGAAAACATCAGAAGAATGCCTCATTCGACGATCGTCAACTTCCTCTTTCTTTTTAAAATCAAACTTAGCCCTCACGCGTCACAACTCTACTCAAGGCGTAAGCCTCCACGTTATTGGTCAAATTAGTCCACTGGTCAAATAAAAGTCAAAACACAATCTCTTAAAATTCTATCAAATAATCGTAATTCTACAATAATCAACAATTCTTTTCTTTTCGATCGTTTCCTCTGAAGCTGAAGGCTGTGACAAATAATAATATTAAACAATCAATAAACATCTATGATAATATAATTTCCGTTCCAATCGCTTCCTTCGACATATATCATAAATATAAATATTTTTTTTGAAAAAATTTCGACGTAGCTCGATGAGAACGTATGGCTTAGCGGTCAGAGCGCCTGGTCGGTTTCCAGGAGGCGCGGGTTAAAAATGTTTAAAATATATATATATATATATATATATTTAAAGTGTTATTCCACACTTAGGAAAGAAAAATACTTATTTAGAAAACGTATAAAATTTTTTTGAACGTAGCCGTTTTTACATTGGCGTCTCCCGGTTAAAATATTCACTTATATTCGTTTTTTGACATAATGTATACTACTTATTTAGAAAACGTATAAAAATTTGAACGCAGTGGGACTCGAACCCGCGCGCTATATATATATATATATATTAATATATATATATATAAGAATATATATATATATATATATTTTTAGTATATATTTTATTTTAGTATATATATACACTAAAATTATGTTCGTTTTTTAATATACCTATAATGTATGTTTGCAGCGCACTTATGATTTCTAATGTGAAAATTATTAAAACCTTAGGTCTCATTTTCGTACCTCCCATAAGAGAGATGGAAATATATTAATTTCTTTAAACTTGCAACTGTCAATATATTAATTTCTTTAAACTTTTGCCTTAAGGAGTCTTTAGGACCTAAGTTATAGTTATAGCTATATAGTTATAGTTATATCGATACTTACAATAAAATCCTAACTCATCGGTATCTGCACATGGAAGATTTATTAGAAAAATTGATATTTTAATAACGTAACTACTATAAAAATACTACTATAGGTTAAGAAACTTTGAACTTTGCCGCCAATGCCTACGACTCGATTTCGGAATGAGGCGTATGCGGCGGTTTCCCTTTGATAGGCTTATGTTTGTTTGCGTCTTTAATGACAAATAGCGTTTTATTTTAATATCAACGATAATTTTATAATTTATTTTGTATGAAAAAATAACTTTTTCATTTTTGGGATTTTTTAAATTGTATTGTAGGCTTTTATAGAGTGGTTAAAACTATGGTTTCACTTAAAGTGGTGCCGACAAAACCCCTCTATATAATTGAGCATATTGAATATTTATAGTGATTTTTTGGTGAATACATACCAATTACAATTACAACATTTGCAAAGAAAGCATATTTTAGGCATTTTTTTAGACCTTTTGAAAAACTACAAACATTCTTATCGTTAATAAATATTTTTGTTCAAATTAAAAAATAGTCTATGTTTTTTATCATAATGGCGCGAAAATAGTCAAAATGTTGAAAATTAAAAGTTCAAAAATGTTGATTGAAAATAAATATACTGCAGGAGGATACCTTTATATGTATTGTTTAAACCTGTTTTTTTATGATATAATATAGAATAATATATTCTATAGTGGAATCACACATTCCTCTTCACACTTTTTATTCTTTAACTATTTATAATACGTAAATATATTTTTTTAGATACGTCGACGTCCCTGATATATCGATAAAAATATTTAAATACAAATCATTGGAAAGAAAAGGAGAAACGCAATTATATTGCATTCTTTCCTTTTTTCAAACTTGAAATGTATTAATAAATTTCCATAGAATTCATTTGTTTTGAATATAACTTTAAGATTGATTCATAAAATATATTTGGTACTTCCTTAACATGCAATTCAATAACACTTTTTTTATATACAGTTTAAATAGCATATAATATATTTAGTTTTGATTAAGTTCTCTTGAGAAATATATCTACTGTAAATGAATGTAACGTACCTACGTGCCAATGATTAAAATGTATTGACATCACCGCGTGATCCATCTAAACACAATATAAACTTTTATAAACTATAGCAACCAGCTCGCGGCTTCACCCGCTTAAATTTGTGAATTATTTGTTTGTTTCGGTACAGGGAATTACGTTCCTGTTTTAATAAAT
>DWLH01001445.1:0-12950 GCA_018249795.1 Heliconius telesiphe telesiphe
TCTTCCGCTTTATTATATTAGTAGAGATAAGTGAAGAAATCCTATCAAAGCGTCGCCGAGCTAAACCAAATTTTTATGGGCTGTCAATCTCTTTTTTGTTTTTATTCTGTTAAAGACCTAAGTTGATTACGCCCGGAGAATTTTACAACAAAAAGAATTCACATTTTCTACATTTATTTCATTTATATTGTTGTGTATAAAATAATAATCTATACCTACTTGTTTCGCTTAACGCGCTAATCTCAGGAACTACTGGTTCAATTTGAAAAAATCTTTTGAAATGAATATTTTTTTTATGGTTGTATGCTATATTATGTCACTGTATTCGTTTCAATGTAACCCACCCGTGGTCGGAGTTACTTCGGGCATTTAGAATGTGGTATATGTAAAACAAACGTTTAAATTGTTTACATGACGGTATGTGTGTTTGCCTGTGACACCGTAGCTCCTGAATGAATCTTCCGATTTGAGTACGGATTTTTTATATCGAAATATTTGGCTTGCGGTGGTTGTGATTTATGTTGCAAGCATGCAACAAGCACTTTGCAAAGCAGAGGTAATTTTTTTTAGTTAAGGTTTGTTTTTTAATTTTTATTTTTGTTCATTTGCTTAAAATAAAACATAGAGTGTTCTCTTCCATATTTTAACCACAAAATATTATAAAGCAAAGCAAAAGGAAGTGCGTCAAATTTAATTCTATATTACGAAGCCTTTTGAGAACACGTCTCCTGTTTAATAAAGTCATCTTAAACCAGAGTCCGGAAATAAATGTACTTTACCAAGATCTACTTACAAGGGTGAACCAACCAGCTCGCCTAAATATATAATATCGTTATACGACAAAACGAAGATTTAAGTTAAATAATTAATCGTTATTAATTATTAGGTTCCAACATTTCTAAAGAAAATAAACAAATATACTATTATTTAGCTAAGTATTATTCAATATCGCGTATTTACTAAATTATATTAGGTATAGCACAGTGAGACAACCTCTGAATGTAAACACGTGGCTTTCGATTCAATCCCTTTCGGCGAAGTTTTTAAATATATGTTTATTGTACATAGCAGGATATGCAGAAGGAATCTGGGAATCTAGTGTTAAAATACTCCGCTACCATTAAGACATTTCCGTTCTTCACTTTCCGCCAAATTCTGAAGCATTGCGTGTTGGGTGGCGGATCTCTACGCTACGCTTTGCCTCGTTACTAGAGCGAAGAAATTAAATTATTAAATATATCATTTCCTCGAGTAGAAATCAAACCCACAACGTGTCGCGTCTACAGTCGCACGCTTGTATCCCAGCGCCACGACTGACCTCAACATAATATTTTTTTTAATATAAAGCATGACATTACGCTGCGTAGGGGTGATTAGGTGTCGCACTGAACCTCCTCCTCGAATTTTATATTTTTTAAACTATTATTTATTTTTTCATTAAAAAAAATGTATAAAAATATTGAACACTGAATTGGGTTCAACTGACCACAAAACATCTCTGTGTTAGCATAAATCGTGTGTACTCGTATGTTTATACCAATTTATTTACATAATATATAAAGTTTTTCGTGTCTAGCATATGTTTATGTAAAAATATTAATTTAAATATTTAACCTAATATGAAGCAAGTAAGGCTAACCCGTAGTAGCTTTAATTGTTAAACACGGTGGTAGTGGGTACGATCCCCACTCGAGGGGCGATACTAATAGTTTTGTCCTCCAAAGTACGGAACGTCTAGAATTTATTTGAAAACGAGAATACGTATTGTATTGACAATAAGACCTAACGCCTAACCTTGTCATACGCAGGATCAAATGTGAAGCTCCAGAAAAATATATCGTAGGTTTAGAATTTAAGCCTACTAACAAGCTTACTTCGATAGATAGCAGGTACACTTAACCGTCGAGCATAGATTCAGATGTTGCGCCATTGCATCATCACTACCTCAGAAAAAGTTTTTTTAGTTTCACTCTGTATCCCGCAAATAGCAAGATAGGCAGAGGGAATCCTAGTGGAATCCTAGTGTTAAGAATAATAGAGCCAGAACTACGGAAAGTGGAGAACTGAACACTTCGGTTCCCCACTTTCCGCCAAATTCAGAATTAACAAATTGCATACTAAGATTTTTTTTTGTGGCGTGCGACGTGACTCTACCACGCCGAAAAGATTATTGCAGACTGATATAAAGCTGATATTTCATTATCGTAATTTTTCTTCAAAACATTCTATAACTAATTATAGATACTTCAAAATGAAATGTAATTTTTTTTTATATATTTGAAAGATTATTTTCTAAAATACAATCATATGTACATGTAATATATATAAAATTCATTTATTAAAAGATAAAGATATGTATTCTAATAAAGATAAGGTTATTTTGTAAGGACGTCACATATTTTTTTTGTATTGATATATATTTTGTTGATAGACTTAAATTAAATCGTTTTCTTGTCTCAAATAAACGTTATAATTATTATTGCGGCGGTCTAACATTTACTTAGGATAATATTTCGACACATACATACGACATAACATATAATAAAATAACAATTTAAAATTTTCAATATAAACTAAAATTAAACATACATATGACCCCAAAATAAGAGCAAGCCTATAAGCTATAAGCGCCTATGAACATATTAGGAGCAAATAATATTTTTAACACAACAGTTAATTAAAATTATATATTGTTCTTATTATAAATTGTTCTTGTCAGTTACTACATGTAGAATTGTATATGTATATTATATTCGTAGACGCTTGTAATTTATTAGAGTTTAGACGTATCTGACAGAGGGTTAAAACCATGCTGTCTGGCAATGGACAACGTCATTTCTAATATTATTGCCAAGAAAATATAAAAAATTGAGCTTTATAATGTAACGAAAGTTAAGTACTATTTTTGCATCTTAGTTACCTAATAATTGCCAAAATAACCACCACATAAGATCCATATTCCCTAATAGTACTTATTGGTGTTGGCTGTATGCGCGCAGAAACTTCCAGGCTTTATAAAATAACGTAGGTCTGACTCTACTATTCTACTATTGACTCTCTCTCTCTCTAGTGTAAAAAAACATCAATTTACCTCCAAAGGAATAACTCCACATGTCACACAGACATCAGCTACAGCCAGATGTGTCATCAGTAGGTCTACTCTAGACCGTCTACGTCTGGCACTGGCGAGAGCCACAAGTACAGCCACATTGCCGATAGCCCCTACAGCCATCAACACACCGTATGCACTTAACACTGCACCCTGTTGCCTCTCAGCCACTTCTTCTCTGGTTATATTCCTCTCGTCGTTCATTTCGAAATAATCCCAGAATTTTCTGTCTAGACAAGATGTCGATTCCAAAGTAGAGAATGAATTATTTAGTGTCATCATGCTATTTTTTATTTTCACTATACGTAGCGTTATAAAAATATTTGTATAATAAAAATTAATGTTTACATTTTACTTAACATTACCACAAAATTTCATCCATTTAAATAAATATCACTAATTATATTTTAAATTTATATTTAAAACCAAACTAAAAATTGTAAATAATCGTAGAGTTTTCGTAGCATTTCGTAGTTCTAACTTTACTCCACGCTGCAGCGACGTCCGGCGTCGACTGATAACACCGACGGACTGCGACCTACGGTGCTACGCAATCTCGTAGCTTCTGAGAGCTTTATAGAATAACCATTAGCTTTGATTCCTTTCAAAGGCTACTATTCTTTTGTAAGATTTTATCAAGGTCTTTATGTAATTTGTAACGATTAATTTAATATGAATATTAAAATACACACTCATTTATCTGTTTCCAAATACTTTACTTGCTGCTTCGTTCTTTAATTTCCGCTCAATTGAAACATTGAATATTATGTAGCACAACTCGACTTCTATTTATAGAGTTGAACCCAGGAAAATGTATTAACTAAATATAAACTCTTTGAAGTAAAAAAACTGTTTTATTCCAGAACATTATATTTCTGTTTCTTATACTAGTATAATACTAGTATTAATGAAAACAAATACTTGAGGTCATTGTAGCGGGACGGCATCTACTGTAAGCGTAGTATTGTAGGCGTAATGGTTGTGGACTCAATTCCCAGCCTGTGGAATGGTTACATTTAAATTATTTTCATTTCTCCGCTCTGGCAGATCAATTACAGCGTTAAGTTCTTCCATTCATAATTTCGATTTTTTTTTTGTCTCGACAAGTAGTAAGTAGAGGTGAAAAGTAGTAGCGTAAAGTAGTAACCGTCCAAGCACTCTGACCGCCAAGCCAAATGTTGTACTCAAGCTACGTCGAAATTCTTATACGTTTGTTACAATTTAACTGTATTATTAATTATTTTTTATTATATTAGACCGATAATAAAATTGACATTTGAAAAAAATACATAATATATGTATGAAACATACTTGAAATACTCTTATTTTTTTATGTTTTTTAAATCGAAATTTAGAAAAGCATATGGCTTTACGAGGCCAGTCATGACGCAGGGACACAAAGTGTGACAGCCGACTGGTTGTAGGCTCGATTCCCACTCGAGGAGATGAATTATTTATTTAAAATGTATATTTTCATTTCTTCGCTCTGGTGTCGAGGCAAAGCGCGACGATGAGTTCTGCCACTCAACACGCAATGCCTCCAGAATTTGGCAGAAAGTGGGGAACGGAGTGTCTTATCACTAGGTTCCCTCTGCTTACCCTGCTGTGTGCGTGATACAGCGTGAACCTGATTTATTTATTTATTTATAAGTCTTTACAAAATGCCAGGACTTTATTTCGTTTTCTGAGGTACAAAAAGTAAAAACGAAACCCTTATCCGATATATAAAATGATCCTATCGAACACAACGCACACAAGCTAAAATTAATATCTCTATGGATCTATTAATATCACATATTTAAGACTAAGCACTTAAAATATAAACTTTCTTAGTTAACGCAATTGAAAGAGACAAAAGCGTTGATTGACGAATATTTATCGATTTTTCTGCATGTCGAATTAAGTTCGCCACGTAACAAAAACCTTCTTCGGCTACTTTCCGTAGAAATACACTTATAAAATTTGGCACAATGTTTCTCATATTGAACAAACACAGCAAAAATCATTAAAAAAAAGCTTTATAAACTTTCATATGTATATTTGTAGTTCCTTTCATACAAAATTAGCGCAAGCTTAAGCTTGTCAATTTTTACAAGATATTCTTACATCTTCTCGTTGCCTCACAATCCTGAAATGAGTACGGAAGCCTCGGTGGGCGAGTCTGACTCGCACTTTTATCATACACATTTACGTACATTTTCCATTTTATATCCTCTTTTAAATAAATCTCTTTTAAATAAATTTCACTCCTAACTAAATATATAAAATAATAAAAAATACATACCTCCACTGTGTCTTAATACGGGTACTAGGTTTAATGACCAGTTTTAAGAAAAATCTTAGGCAATCACTCTTTTCTAGAAAAATATTTTTCTTATTTGATATCATTTTTCAGATTTTTTTATAGGAAATATACTTTTCATAGTAAAATTACAAGAACGTCTGCGACACTTGTGATGAAACAAAATTTATCGATACCTCATATACTAACAAATGTTCAATATTTTTTCTTATATTTAAGAAAATGTACTAGAATTTTACTTGCACGATATTTAACAGATTTTATAAAAAGAGGATATCAATATAAGTTTCCATATATATATATAGTAGACCGAATCGAATCGGATGAATCGTGTGTTACATTTTTGGAACTCATTTAAGGTAAGTACTAATAATTTCAATACATAACTCCAAGAATTTATTTGAAAACTTTGAGTTATATATATTATATTGATTAGAAAAGGGGCTACTTTAAAATTTATTTTAGTTTTTAAAAATAATGTGATACGTTGAAGCGCAAAACATTTATTTAAAAAGGCTTTAATATGAAGTTATTTGAATCGTACTATCGGGACCGAAGTGGATCACGTTTTAAAATGAGTTATTTTATATTTAAGGTTAATTATTCTTTTTTATTTCATTGTAGATAGTTCGTACGTACAAAAGAAAGACAAATGAGGGTCCCAAGAGACAAGAGAGTGGTCCCAAGTAAAATTAAAGAAGCCGCAAATTAAGTCTTGGGCATAAAAATTACCTCACGTCGAGCTGCTGTCGTTCACAAATTATCATACACAAGCTTACAAAGAAAGTTGGTGGACAGCTATCATTACATAAGAGCACTGATAAGATTTTATCACAACGTCTACTGTACTAAGTCGTGGCTTCGGAATGGCACCTAAAGTAGTTTGTAAATATGCATTTGAATTCAAAAATTCAAAACATTAAAAAATATTTAATTAGCTCTTTATGATTCAGAGCCGTAGAAGCGAAGAATGGTGCCACGAAAATGTGCTGATATGGGAGGTAGAAAAGGCCCGCCCGGAATTCGCCCCACGAAGTGAGGCGAACAGGATATTTTTGTATTATGGATTTTGTGTTAATTATTTGGGGAATTTATGAACAATTCATCATCAGTTTTGTTATGTTTTTTAAGTAGCTAGATTGGCAATGATTACTTTTTAGCCATTAAAAGTTTCATAATATAGTTTAGTTTATTATGATTTTCATATTCTCAAAATAAAGTCCGATTCGCCTCGGTCTACCCTATATTAAACTGTTGGAATTAGATAATATTTTTGTATGATGATCTATTAAGATTGAGATAGTCGTGGCACAATGGTACAGTAATGATTGTAAGTTCGATTCCCACTCCAGGGAATCAAAATGTTTCATATTTTCATTTCCTCGCTCTGGTAACAAGGCAAAACGCAGCGTTGAATTCCGCCATTCTACACGCAAATCAAATATTTGCCGAAAAACGGGAAACGGACTAGTATCTTAACACTAGGTTCCCTCTGCCTACTTTGCTATGTGCATTTGATACAGCGTGAAGCTGGAAAAAAAGATCTATTAAGGTCTATAAGCATTTAGTCATATTTTATTTTTTATGAGCAGTTAGACATATTTTATGAGGATAACCAGCATCAAACTTAATAAAAAATAAATTGCGTCTTTTGTAAAGTTTTTTCCTATATTCTTAATTCCTATTGCAGTTTTTTCGATACTATGAATTTAATGATAGGTAAGTATAACGTGACAGCTTCAAGAGAGTTCTTTATCAGGATTCTAGTGTAACGACATTCCGTTCGCCCTCTTTTCCAGATATTGAGCGTTGAGAGGTGGAACTGAACACTGCGCCTCTAACAAGTAATATAATTTAACTTAAGTTCAAATATGTATCTAAAATACTAATAAATACTTAGTAATAGTATTTTAAGATTTATATTTTCTTGTAAACTTTTATAAAAATAAACATACTTAGCTGAAAAAATCTATTTTATTTTATATTCGTATTTACTAAACTCTAGTAAACGGATGTTGCTTATAGAGAGCAAAACGGTCGTGCAATTTTCCACTTTTCATTATGAAGCTTTTAGTTAGAAAGGCTGCAATACAAACGATGTTTTGAATCGCATTAATGTTTTATGTCTGCTGGTTTTATACGGATATGGTCCTAAATTGAAATTTTATTTTAGTAAAATAACATTCTTACGAATATTTATTTATCTGTGCATTAGTATTAAATATACTATTTTAGCTATATCTTTAACGTTTCAGTATACTTCTTTTAACTCATCCCTCTTTCAACAACCCAACAGACAAACATGACCTCCAGGAGTCCTCATAATCAAAAATCAATTACCCATAATCAATCGATGATCGATGACTGATGATCGATGTTTAATAATCTAAGATCAGATTAGATCTAGAAGAAAATATCTATTTTGTGACAAGATTTAACAATATAAATAAGTTATAAAAAATATTTCGAGTTGGATAAGAACGTTTTCAATAATTAGAGCCCAATTTTCCTAAATAATTTTCTATTAGTATCAAGCCTTTGAAATTTTTATATTTCTCTTTTTTTAGTTTCACAATGTATCCCGTACTTAGCAGAGTATGCACAAGGAACCTGGAAACTTAGTATTAAGACACTCCGTTCCCATTAAGATACATCCATTCCCCATTTTCCGCCGAAATCTTGAGGAATCTCCGAAATATGCTACTTCCTCAAGTGGAAATAGAACCCACTGCCTATCGCGGTTACAGTTGCACGTGAGTAGTTCACGTCACGACTGGCCTCAAATACAGATTAAGTATTAAAATGTTGAGAGCTTACATAAGATCGTTTAATTTTACCGAAATACGTCTTATAAAACCAGCTCTGTCGGCTCACCTAATTTAAATATATTAACATGGTTATGTAATAAAGAAAACCTAGCAGACTTTTTGACTTTGAAAGTTAAGCAAGTGAAATATATTGCTTTTTTCTATCAAATAATATTAACTTAGTATTAAAAAGACAAATTTTCATACATATGTACATATCTAATAGAGCCTAAGACCAGTCGTGGCGCTGGGGCACAAGCGTGTGACTGTGAGCGCGGTAGGTATCCGCAGCTAGTGGGTTCGAGGAAATGAAATAGTTAATATTTTCATTTTCCTGTTCTGGCAACGAGGCAAAACGCAACAATATATACTTTTAATATCCAAGTCTTTAAATTGATATATACAAAATACATATAAAAACATACTATTCCGACGGTGGGATAAGGGTCAAAGCCGTCGTTGGCTATTATTACAGACGGAGTCCCGCAATATGTGCGGTAAGCCCGCATACTTGTATCTTTGAAGTGTATAACGGAACTTATAGGATCATTAGGAACAAATTTCATCAACTGGAACCGTAAAAATATTAATAATAATACTTTTACAAAACATACAAATTTTGAACGTCGCGGGTTTTGAACACGCGCCTCTCCTCTTTTTTGAGAACGTATGGCTTAGTCGGTCGCTTGGACGGTTTCCAAAGAGGCGCGTGCTCAAATCCCGCTACGTTAAAACTTTTGTATGTTTTGTAAAAAGTGTTTTTCTTTCCTAAGCGTGTAATAATTTAAAAAAATGTAAAAATTAATAATAATAATATTTTCAGCTTAGTATTTTGCTTGCAGTGTACGTAGATTATCAATAAGTATATCTTTTACAAAAACTGGTATTTCAGCGAACAAAACATTACAAAAAATCTTATTATACCCATAGGATTTGATATAATTATAAAGTATAATAAAATTACATTTCATATTTAAACCATTCAGTATATAAAAGGGTATTACAATATCCTTTGATTATTATGCTTCTGGCATTTGTATTGTTAAAGACAACCTAATTTTATTAAAAAAACAAAGCGAGAGAATGAAACAGAAAATGGACTTAAAATATTAAAATGATTGAAAATTTATACCAAAACCGTTTTTGGTAATTTCTCGGTTCAAAGAAAAATATATAAAATTAAAACAAAATGCTTTCTTTTTTTTTTCAATTATATCAGATTTTGCTAAATTATATTTTAAATCTGTTTTTAATATATATTCATTTTAATATTTTATGGATTAGGTTGAGGGATATTTGAATTAGCGTCACTTATGTAGCAAGGCATCCCGCATATCGAAGGACAGCAAGAGATTTTTGTGCTCAGTTCCGAAACTAAAGGCCTGCTTTGTACATTTTATCACAGCAAGCAAATTAATTTAATATCTCTATATCTCAAATAAACAAATTTATTTTAATTATATTAAATTAAATAATTTAACTTAAATCATCGTTTAGTCGTATAACAAGATTATACATTTAGGACCGCTGGTTGGTGTACCGTTTTAAGTAGGTATTCGTCAAGTATATTTAGAAATGGTATCTGGCTAAAGATGAATTTAGTAAGCTGGAGGTAAATTCTCAAAAGGCAACCTAGAAATAAATTTGACACACTTCCTTTTGCTTTGAAACATTTTGTGCTTAAAATATGGTAAATAAAAATTTGCGTTTTATTATAAACATGCAAGCAAAACTAACAAATTTAAAAACGTCTGATCAATCTTTACCTCGTCTTTGACAAAATGCTTGTAGCTCTTAAACTACTTATCCGATTCTTAATAGAACCACCGCACATCAAGGCTTTTGACAAAAAAATCGGTTAAGTCGGACGCACCCTCCGAGGCATTCTCACCAATTTCAGGATTGTAGGTCAACGGGAAGTACCTACAACTTATAAAATTATACAAAACAAAGGCATATATACTCATTATTTATTTATATTTTTATTTATTTACACTTTATTGTGCACAATTACTCATTAGGAAAAAAAAGATATAAAAAGAACAAAGATAGAACAATTGACACACAAAAGACGGTCTTATCGCTAATCAGCGATTTCTACCAGACAACCTTTGGGTTAGGATATTTGCGATAAAATAGAGTGGGTCGTGTAAATAATAATAATAATAATAATAGTGAGTTGTGCATATTGATGTCATTTCAAGGTGAATCATCCTTCAAATAATAACTTTGAACTAAACTTTTAAATATGTTTAAAGATATTGAACACCTAATATCTAGAGGTAGATCGTACCACAACTTAGTTGCTTTCACAGCAAAGGAGTGCTCATAAAATCTAAAGGAATGTCTCGGAATTCTAAGAGCAAGGTTCTCGGAGGAGGAGGAGGAGGAGGATCTCAGTCTATTTGTGTGTGCTCGTAAATTCGAACATCTCCTTTAGATAAGGAGGAGATTTTTCGTTGTGTAACTATTCGTTGTGTAGAAATTCAGATACTATTTTTCGTTGTGTAGAAATTCAGATACATGGTCATATTTACACAAATTAAATATGAACCGAATAGCGAGATTTTGAAGTCGCTCAAGTTTATTTAGATAGTCCTCTGTTAAGTTAGGGTAGCTTGCATCGGCATAATCGAGAATTGTGAGTAATAGAGTATTTGCTAACATAATTTTGGTTGGAATAGGTAACATAGATCGTAGACGTCGAAGAGAGCCTATCGCATGAAATATTTTGCGACTTATATTATTTACATGTACGGACCATGTTCTGGTCTAAATGTACTCCAAGATTTTTAACTGACGTGCAATATGGTAAACACGTATACAATAGGCGGTAAATGTGTGTAATCAACCCTCGAAACCATACCTGGGCTCCCAATTATTATAACCTGCAATTTTACAGGGATAACCTTCAGACCAAAACAATTACTCCAGTTTGATACAGCAAGAAGATTATTATTAATGCTTTGGATGGAATTTACCAAATTTTCCGGGGTTGAGTGGGTGTAAATTTGAACATCGTCTGCATACATGTAATAGGGACACGAAAGGTGCTTAGTGATAGAATTTATAAAAATTGAGAAGAGCAAAGGAGATAAACACCGCCTTGACGTACCCCAGCCTGCACAACACACCACGATGAGACGTTTCCTCAATTCGTATGCGTTGTCTACGGCCATTAAGATAACTTCGAAACCAGTCCACCACAGACGGAGACATGTTAATAGGACTTAACAAACTCAACAATACTTCGTAATCTACGTTGCTAAAAGCGTTGCTAAAGTCAAGGAGTACAAGAATTGTGAGTTGTTTATTATCCATAGCTCTTCGAATGTCATCTGTGACTTTTATTCGCGCAGTTGTAGTACTATGACCAGAGCGAAAGCCTGATTGGAAAGGACTTAGAATGGAGTGATTTTTCAATTTCAAATTCAAAATATTTTTTATTCAAATAAACTCTTATAAGCGCTTTTGAATCGTCGAATGAACATATAAACAAAAAAAATGCTACCACCGGTTCGGAAGTCAGTTCTGCTGAGAAGAGCCGGCAAGAAACTCAACAGTTGCTCTTTTCAAAGTAAACGGTATTATTACATTATCTGGCAGCTATCCTGCATCACGTTCAATAGACATTAATTCCATACATGTTTATCTTCTAAATATTCTTGAACAGTGTAATAAGCTTTACTTGTTAGTATTTTTTTAAAGCTACTTTAAATTGTGGTAGTGGCAAACTTAGAATACACTGCGGAAGTTTATTATATACACGTATACTCAGACCCATAAAAGATTTTTTAACTTTTTGGAGGCGAAAACTTGGCGTAACAAGTTTATCTTTGTTTCTCGTTCCTATCGTATATTTATCACTATTTTTACTGTGACACTGTACATTTTGCCGGAAAAACAGAATATTATAATATACAAATTGTGATGCAACTGTAATAATACCTGCATCTTTAAAAACAGCTCGCAGAGAATCTCGAGCTCTTAGGTTATAAATATATCTCACGGCTCTTTTTTGGAGAATAAATATTGAATTTATATCGGAAGCACTGCCCCATAGCAACATTCCATAACATAAAATACTATAAAAATAGCTATAGTAGACTAGTCAGGCAGTTTCAACGTCCGTCATTTGTCTTACTTTTATAATTGCGAACGCGGCAGAGCTGAGTTTATACGCAAGTGCTTCCAGATGAGTGTCCCACTGGAGTTTGGAATCTATAGTTAAACCTAAGAAAATAGCTGATTCCGACACATAGTTTAGGTTTCTCCTTTAATTTCTAGACTAAAATCATGTTTTGTTAGCGATTGTTAACGAAGGTAATAAGTTGTTTATGTATAAGCTTTTGAAGGACGTTGGAAAGGAACGGTAAAATAGAAATAGGGCGGAAATCAGCTAGATGTTGAGGATTGGGCTTTTTTGGGAAAGGGATAATTTGTGCATTCTTCCATGTTTCCGGAAATTTGCCAACAGAGATAAAAAAATTGAGAATGTGGGTCAGGATAGGAGTTACAATGTCAAGGATAGGCATGATCATTTTGCGACTAATGCAGTCAGTACCGACAGCGTTCGAAGAGATGAGAGAGAATGGTGGAAACTCGTGAGTTGGTAAAGACGAGAGAGCGCTTATTAACTCTTCTTTCTTGACGCTATCAAGAGCATCAGAAGATGAGAAATGGTTGTTGAGAAGCTCAATATCGATATTAAAAGCATTATTATTAGATGAAC
>DWLH01001446.1:0-12949 GCA_018249795.1 Heliconius telesiphe telesiphe
TTTCTTGCGCCGGTTCTTCTCAGGTCTGAGGCATTAACTTTAGTGAACTGGTGGTAAATTATTTGACGTTCAAAAAATGAAGCATGTAACTTCTTATTTTGAATAAAATTATTTGAATTTGAATTTAAACACAAGAAAATTTAAATTTGTGCCTTTCCGAGAACTGCCACAATATTATTGTACGTGTGTGGCCAGGCTAAAAGTAGTTCTTCGAAACACACTTATTTCTTTATGTTTACATATTAATAGTAAATTGTTTTAAGAAGATGAATATTCAAATCGGTAACAAACGCCTATTCTAATAGGCGTCTGTTTTCAATTTGAATATTGCTAGAGCAACGACTACAGACGTACGGACGTACGGACTACGGACAGTATCCTAAGCACTCGCGTGTCCATAACTTGACCTCAAGTACACTGATCCACTAGGAATAACTCAATCATACTTTTCACGGTAATAATGTAGAAGACCGAACAAATGATCTTGATCATTCTTCATTGATGATCTTTCATCATTTAATATAATAGCAAAAAAAAAGATTTATGAGGAAAAAGTGAGTCGTAAGAGAGGAAGGGAGATCTCGGTTGACTTTCGAAAACACAGTATCATAGATACTGGAGGAAAGTCACGTAAAAAGTATGAGAACCCTCCTGAGGTTGATGACAGTAGACAAGAGAAAATGGTATGCAGAGACTATAGCGTTTGGCGCTCCGTTCTCTCTGATTTCCCCACTAGTAATACAGCGTGAAGCTAAGTAAGTAAATATTTAATTTCAATTCTTTACATATATATTATTGTTGGTGACACAACATCATTTTCCTTCAGATGCTTATCATTATTCTCAATAATTGTCATAGTCCGTATCACATCACATTTTTAGCGAATTCTATTTTTTAAAATAAATATGGATAGTTCATAGATGCCACTTCAATAACGTGCATTACAGTGTCCAAGATTATATCTCACATCAAAACTTTAACTTTACACGCTTGTTTTAAAAAAAGCTTTTTTTTTGGTTAATAATAACAATTTTAGGAGAACTGCCATAAGCAAAATATAAAAGATATGGCTCATGGATTGTGCTTGTGTATCTGTTGTCTAGTTGTATGTAATTTAAATTTGACAATATTCTTTTTATCTGTTCCTAACTGCCAAATTACTTACTCTCAATCCTGAAAAAGATTTTTTATTTTTCTCTAACGAATTATCAACACAGTATATGCTTTGTTGTTTCCATTCTTCTTAAGGTATAGGATAAGGCTTGTGAAATATATTACGAAACATATTTGAGGTAGTCTTTTGCATAATAAGTGTTTTTTATTGCTGCTAAACTGGACCAAAAATTGAGGATTTTGTACGAAGTTTGTTTTACAAACTGTAATGGTGTAACTTTAAATAGCAGTGAGCATCGCTCACCGTATAGGATAACTTATTTTGTGACGGTGGACAATGTCGAATGTAGAAAACGTATGCCCTCAAGTTCTACGCGGTGTGGCGCGAGAACTGCGGCGGCTTGTAGCGAACCCACCCTCGGGCATAAAGTTAGTTGTTCGCGAGGACGACCTGACTGATGTTGTTGCCCTCATAGAAGGCCCAGGTATTGTCTTGACTATTCAATTAGAGCAAACATTGTATTATAATCTATATAGCTATGCTAAAATTATATTTACATATTTCATACAAAATATATTTAGTAAAATCTCAAAGTGAGACTAGTAGCTGTTTGATTATGTTTAATCTTTAAATTCCCCACTGAAGAGCAAAAATATGTTTCTGATTGACTGATATTTTACTTGGATATGCAGCAGGTGTATAGCAAGATGTTGATCAAAAGTTTCTAGTTTTATAAACTTCTACATAGTTTCAAATCCAATAACAAATTCCTAATTAAAAAGCTGCTTTAATAGCTTTATGCTGATTAATTCAGCAATTCATTGTTTTATGACAAGTACTAAATTTGAACAAAATTGTATATTTTATACTGATTGATAAGTCTAAATAAGTCATTTAAGTAAATATCTATTGTGTTATATTACTACAAAAATACAATGATTTACTTTATGTCAGAATATAAATATAATAATAATAATTAGAAGATATCAGTCAATAAATTTATTTTCATTATTATCTTAGTGTCGACAATTGACAAGAATAACTATAAAGTCAATTTTATTATTCTGATTTTTCGCCTCATGTATTTTTTCATTTATACTTTTATTACAAAATAGATGAGTTTGTTTAGTTGAACACATTCAATAATGATATGAAGTGATAGTTAGATGAATTGAGAAAAACTATAAACTACATTACAATATATAATAGTTTCAATTAAGAAAATTAAATTGAGTTTCCTCTGACACCTTAAATGTATTATGGGTTGTATTCAACTTTTAGGTATTTTGATTTGAACAAGAGTGAGAAGCTATTTGTCATAGAGCAGCACAGCATCGGACTATATACACAGTTGTGGGTTAGGTTCCAACATGTGGGAATTAGTTATTTTTATATCCTTGCTTGTAGTTAACAACACAAAGTGTTGCATTGTTTCACTTTTCAACATGTAATGTCTCCAAAATTAGACAATGTGTGGAGAACTCTGTCAAATGAGGGTACAGTGTTGTGAAGTGTAACTTCTCATATAGATTCTTCTATTATTATGTTATTTGAAATAGAATAATCATTATTATAAATAGTTTAGATTTTCATCCCTTATAAATTATTATTCTATATTAAATATTTCATTTCTTGTGCCTGTCAAATAACTGGTCTCTAATTATAAAAAAAAACACTTATTTTGTGTAAAAAAGTAATTTTTAAATTTTGGTATAATTTTTAAAATCAGTAGATGAATGTACATATTGTGTTAATTGACTAAAACTTGAGACACAATAAAATGTAATAAATATTTACTTTGCAAATAAAAATTTGCATGATTCCCATAACATTTAGTTGCTAAATATAAATAACAAAGTTATATATAATAGTTGTTGATAATTTAATGTTTATATTATTTTTTTCTCTACTCTGCTAGATAAAGTGCACCAATGAGTCCCTCTCAATATGTAACATTTCGAATTTGGGCGGAAAGAGACCTTAGTGTCTCGACACTACGTTCCCTTTATATACACTAGTATGATAAAAAAATTAAGGTGCTTATTGTATAATTTAAAATGTGTGTTGTAGCGGGCACGCCGTACGCGGGCGGAGTGTTCCGCGTGCGGCTGGCGCTGGGCCGGGAGTTCCCCGCCGCGCCACCGCGCGCCGTGTTCCTCACCAAGATCTTCCACCCCAACGTGTCGGCGGCGGGCGAGGTGTGCGTCAACACGCTCAAGCGCGACTGGCGCCCCGAGCTCGGCCTCGAGCACGCGCTGCTCGCCGTCAAGTGCCTGCTCATCGCGCCCAACGCCGACTCCGCGCTCAACGCCGACGCCGCCGCGCTCCTGCGCGACCGCTACGACGACTACTACGCGCGCGCCAAGCTCTACACCGACATCCACGCGGCGCCCCAGGCCTGCGCCCCCGCCGCCGGCGCCCCCGCCGCCGGTACGGGCGAGCCGCGCGCCAAGCGCGAGCGCCGCGCCGCCGCCCCCGCCGCGCCGCCCGCCCCCTCCGCGCGCGACCGGCGCCGCATCCTCAAGCGCTTATGAGGTCCACGCGTTGTGTTTATTTTGTAATAAATAATTATGATACATACATTTTTAGTTTGCATCGCCCTCTGCCCGCCGCCCGCCGACCGGTTCATTTATAATTAGTAGTAGTAGTGCCTATTTGTAAGATATTGTGATTTCCCTTGAAATAATGATCAGCCCGGTTGAGTAATAATCATTTGGCAGGTGCTACGAGTTGGTACTGTATCCACTACCACTACCCGCAATGCTCAACTGTGACAGATGTGTAAGCGATGGAGTTTGATATTGCACAAAAACACTGAATAAATTATAAAAACATATTTATTACTTACAATCATAAAAAATACAACGTCATAGAGTGATACCTATTATAATCTACAATTAAACTTAATTTTTACAATAAAGTAACATTAATGAAAATAGTTTATTTTTTTATTTTTATATGTACCCTGTGTCTACGTGCGTGTTGTGTGCTACAACTGAGGCCCGTATTTATAAACTCTCAACTTTGAGATCGATCTTGAGATGTTTTCATTCATAAAATACATATCTATGACGGGCTACAGGCCTAAGAGTCCCCTTAATATTTATGAATATTTAACTCGTTATTTTTTGAAGCGCGAATGTTGCGCTCAACTATCACACAATATTGTACTTCTCGGAGATATAAGCAACTGACTACTATATCAGTGTAGTGACAAACATAAATCTGTCTGTCGATTAATATAATAGTAATAAACGGTGAAAAAAAAATGTGTTTCGTATGAGTGACCAGAGCATGGCGAATATCGTCATAGAGCGTATCTAGTGTTCCTGCTTGTCGTGTAGCGGCAGGTCCTCGAGGTGCGGCGTGGAGGCGCGCGGCGAGGGCGCGGGGCGCAGCACTGCGCGGTACAGCAGCGCCGCTAGCGCAGACCCCACCAGCGGACCCACCCAGTACACCTGCAATGCATATAATACAATATACTTAACACTGTAATATCCCTATATAATTATGTCTTACCAATCTGGATCAACTGAGCCCACTATTGCTGGGGCAGAAATTAAAGTAGTACACACAAATTTTAAAGGCCTGCCTATAATTTCTGATACTAATAGGTGATATTGTTAAGGGCTTTGTAGGTGCTCAAATAACAGGCGATAACTAAACTTCTTCCTCCTTCCATTAATCCCGGCGTATGTTGACAGGGTCTGCCTTCCTACTTAACTTTCTCCACTTTGCACGGTGTGTAACATCTTCAGTGATTAGTCCATTTGCTCTCATATCCTGCATCACGACATCCCACCAGTGCTTCCTTGGGCGTCGGGGAGATCTCGTTCCAGGGACAGACATAGCAAGGTACTGCCATTCGACATATTTCTTAGGCCATACCATCGCAGGCGACGCTCTTGGAGCTTAGACCGAGTTACGCCACACATCCACCTCAACATCTTCATTTCCGTAACGTGAAACTCCTGAATGTGCCGAGATAGTGCTGGCCAACATTCGCAGCCGTATAAAAGAACCGGTCGAATGATGCTCTACAGCATCCTCTTGAGCTTGGCGATATTCTGCGATGGCAGATCACATCAATGACCTCCCGCCATTAGATTCAAAGTATCTGAACTTTTCCGACTTCGACTTTCGACGACTCAGGACCTATAAGGATAGTGCTCGAATCCGGGCTCCCGCAAGCAATGTACTTGGTATTCGACATATTTACTTTAAGACCGTCGTTCTCAAGCGTACCCTCCAGAGAGTCAGTTTACGCTCTAGCATCAATCGGTTCTCGTCAATGAGTTCTATATCATCAGCCATTGAGGCTGATCCTGGATGTGAGCCGCGACAGTGTCCAGCATTACATTGAACATGAACGGACTAACAGCCGGGCCCTGGTGAACCACAACTGAAATCTGGAAGGATTTGGTGTCGCCAACAGCATTCCTAGTCATAGAAACGGAGTCATATAACATGTCTCTGATAATATCAATATAGACCACAGGGATCCCTTTGGATAGAAATGCCTACCAAATACACTGGCAAGGCACACAGTCAAAGGCCTTCTGCAGATCTAAAAAGGTTAAATGCAGAGCTTCCCTTTCTCTGTATGCCTTCATCAAAGTTTTAAGGGCGAAAACGGTTAGATTAGGAGGTGGATTGTGAGGAAGACTGTACGAGTGATGTGAGTTAGCAGCTTCTGGAAGTAGCTTCTCCATTTCACTTTTAAAGAGGCATGACTACAGAGCAGCGTGCCCTGGGAATCTCTGACGCAAAGACATTTTGCGATATCTTACGTCGCTTTATCCCACGCACCTACCAGTTTGTTAAGAGCTTCTGCCCCTCCATAGCTTCAAGTTTATATGATATACTTTATATGATAAACTTGAAGCTGTGGTTTAAGATGGTGTGTGTAATAAATAAAATAAAAATAAAAAACCTTTTATTTCTTCAAGAAAGTTTACAAAAAAATAGTTGGTGTTGTCGGTATCCAAGAGATTTAGTTTGTTTGTTGTAGTTAGTTATAATTATAAAAAAGATAATTTTAGACATGTTAAACGTTAAAAAGTTACAGATTATGTGTTATTATGCTATATTGTAATTATTCTGTAAGAAGGCTTCTGAGGGTAAAGGCCTCCTCCAAATTGAGCCAGTTTTCTCTGGATTGCGCTGTTAGCATGCAGTTTGGTCCTGCTGTGCGTTTAATCGTCCTCCCATCTTTTGCAAGGCCTCCCTTTCTTTCTTTTGCCCACTGGCCCCCTCCATTCGGTCACACTTTTTGTCCACCTTTGATCTTGCAGACGTGATATATGTTTTTTTTTTATGGAAAAGACAAGGCAAACGAGCGTTCGGGTCACCTGATGGTAAGAGCTACAGGTGCGTTGCCGGCCTTTAAGGTGGGTGGCGCCGGAGCCCGGCATTACCTGATGCGAAACGCAGTGGCATAAAGCCACTACTTCACGCCGGTTTTAAATGCCGGGGGTGGTAATGATCCGGTCGAGTCTGCCCATGCGTGTTGCCATTGCTGGCGACGTGACTCTACCACACGTACTTTAGTCGCCTCTTACGACACCGCCAGTACCAGGTTGATCCTATTCAAGGCCGGGATCACACGGCACATATCCAGCCCATTTTCATTTAAATGTAAGTGCTTGGGTTAAACCGTCTGTTGCTTTTGTCATGTTGCGTATTTCTGTATGTCTTATTTTATTTATTATCCGCGGCTTCGCCCGCTTAATGATTGATTATTGATCTAATAAACAGAATTGACTGACAACTATAATGATTTCTAATATTATTTTTTTACTACGTTATCGTAATTTCTATAAAGACTTGATTGTTTTGAATTAAAAAATACGACCAATGTGGATATTTGATATTTATAAAAATATACATAAAGCTAATTCTTATACGTATATATTTTTATAACATTACGTTCTTGTTACCTATGTAATGTACGTCTCATCATAATTTTAAAACTCTGTTAAATGTGCTGATCTCAGTGAAAAATTTAATTTACTCTTTCAGAAACAGCCTTAAACGTTAAATTATTGATTTGAAGGACTCATAATATTCTTTGTAAATGTAAAGTAATGATTGCATATTAACTCCTGTATCGTTTTTAAACTAGTTACATACTTAAATATATTATTAGCTAAATGTACAATTGGTAAATTTAGTTATTACAGAGTACACGTAGAAAGGCTGTTTTTATGCATTTTTATATAGATTTATATCAAACAAACGAACAAACCGAATATTTCTTTGAAGATCAAATCGGTCTTTATCTATGTGTTAAATTAATTACCACTTAAACTTCACTGTTATGATTTATAAAGGTAGGCTTTAAAAATATATATTCTGAACAATAGTGCTTTAAAAATATATATTTCTATCAATAGTCATATAACCAAGACGTTTCGAATGTCATTCTTTAGCCAAGAATCTTACCAGCGCGATTGCTATATAACATTCGCAGGTAAACTAATGCCTAGAGTTTATGAACATGATAAAACAAATGTTAACTTGAGTTAAAACTAAGCAAAGGGTGAAACTTTTAAGTAAATCGGTTCAGTACACGTGTATATAATAAACTTCCGCAGTGTATTCTAAGTTTGCCACTATCACAATTTAAAGTAACTTTAAAAAAAATACTAACAAGTAAAGCTTTTTACACTGTTCAAGAATATTTAGATGATAAACATGTATGGAATTAATGTCTATTGAATGTAATGCGGGATAGCTGCCAGATAATGTAATAATACCATTGACTCTGAAAGAGCAACTGTTGAGTTTCTTGCCGGCTCTTCTCAGCCGGACTGCCTTCCGAACCGGTGGTAGCTTTTTTTTTGTTTACATGTTCATTTGACGATTCAAAAGTGCTTATACGAGTTTATTTGTATAAAAAATATTTTGAATTTGAATTTGAAGTACTTTCTTATATTTTTGCTTTCTATTATTCTGTTTAAGTGTCCCTATATCCATTTCGGTCAAAATTACTAAATGTACAGACCAAATATTTTTACTGTTTTATTATATACTAGCGACCCGCTTGCGGCTTCGCCCGCTTTAACTATTGAATTATTTATATAATGTATCTATGTTTGCAAAGCACTTAAGATTACTAATGTGAAAATTATTTAAACCTTAATGCGACCTACATTTTCGTAGTTCCAATAAGGATGTTCCAATTGTTTAAAAAAAAACACACTTAAACAAATGACACAAACAACAAAAAATTGAAACGAAAGAATTTATAAACAACAGACTGCCTACTATTCTCTTACCCAAAAATACTTAAATGAAAGATGTAACCAACTATGCCGCGATTAAATACATTATAATTATTGGATAACTCCAAAATACGTGCAATCGCTTCTAAATTTACTTTGCTATAGAGCCAGGTGCAGAATTGAAGCATTCTCTCGTCCATCTCCGTAGTAGCTCCGAACGACATCTGGGCGTTGGTTCCCTGGCCGTGGTCTCAAGCGACAACCTTCTCTAGAGCAGACACAGAGAGAGGGATGTGGGACGGGATTGGTAGGATTATCAAATGCCATCTAGGCGGTCAACTCAGTCAGGTGAGACCCTCGGTTTTCTGAGGGAGGCCCAGCTTAAACGACCAAGGATCAATGCAAGGCTCATGAGTCGCATTTGGAGGAGGATAGAAAGTCCCTCGGAAGTCAACTGACGTCTGACCTCGGGCGGCCGGGTATGCCACGGAGTGCTGCTCCTTAGGTGCAGGTGAACCGATACATTGGCGCAGCGGAATACGTTGGACGCGAGACGACCAATGTGTACCTCCAGGCTATCTTTTTTTAGGTTGCGGTGATGCGTGGTGTTTCTCACGTAGTATGGCGCCTGCGTCACTCGACGGAGGATGAGGTTCTGGACCACCTGCAGGATTTCTCGTCGAGTGATACTCGCTAGAGCGGTGTGATGTCATCAGTGTATAGTGCGTAGAGAGCAGGTGACAGAATGCTGCCCTGGGGAACAACGGCAGCGATCGAGTGACTGCTAGACCTCGAACTCTCAACTCTCAAGCAAAATGGGCGCATGGGGGGACGTGCTGGGGGGTGCCGGCTCTGAGCACTTAATGAAGTAGGCCCGGGTGCCAGACGCGGTCGAATACGCGTGCTACGTCGAAGAAAACTGCTATTGCACTCTCCTTTCGGTTGATCGCTGTTGCGGCGTAGTGTAACCAGAGTGGTATACCCGCTCGCCAAACTGCTCGCTCCGTGGGTGGATGTGCGACTGGAGAAGTGAGAGGAATGACTTCTCGAACAACTTGGCGACCGCGCTAAGGAGGGTTATAGATAGGTATCCCTCAGGCTGCTATGGGCTCTTCCCAGCCTTGGGCAACATGATGAGCAGGCCCTCTTTTCATGCCCGGGGGACAAAAGCCAGGCGGGTGCGGCGGATCCATTTTTATAAGCAAAATATAGCGGACGCGTGGTGGTCGGCGAGCCGTTACATGGCAAGAAATTTTAGTACCGTAATTTCAAATATGTGCTGCTAATCTTCTAAAGTACTTATTAAAATGAAAAACAGTAAAGAACATTTTGATCTACATTAAATGACCAAGGTAACTAATATACTTATTTATATACTGAGAGTAAGGGATAAACATGAGTCATCGATATAGCTTTTCTCTAAACCTATTTGTAATTTCGAAATATTGTAAAGAGCAAAATTTTTCTTTGTTTAATGTAGAAAATTAATAACTTATTTAAAAGGATAAGGATTAATATCATTATGGACACACATCCCTTACAATAAGAAAATATATTTAAATTACTATCTAATTACCGTCTCCTCTACGCTTTCATTAGTAAGATTTAAACGATTTTTATTAGCATTTCTTGTCCTACGACGTATATTTGAACGACTTTGTTGTGGTATAATTAAATTAAAAAAAGGAAATGTTTAAAAAGGTAAAGAAAATAATAAAAGAACAGAAAAGAGTAAATAAAATAAACAACAGGATACTTAAACGAAAGAAATGATAAACAAAAGCCTACCTACTGTTCTCTTAAACTAAAATACTTAAACGGAAGAAATTATGAACAAAAGACTACCTACTATTCTATTAATCAAAAAAGACGAAACTAAATATATTAAACTCTAATTATCCAATACGTACAATCGCATCTAAATCTACTTCGCTACAGAGTACAGAGGCAGGCGGGGAGAGGGGCGCGGCGGACGAGTCGCGGGGCGCGGGGGGACGCATGGCGCGTGGCAGCCCGTTTCAAAGCAAGGACTTTTTGATATTGTAACAACTTCTAAACTACTTATTAAAATGAAAAACAGTAAAAGACAGTTTTGATCTCCATTAAATGGCCAACGTTACTAATATACTTATTTATATGCTGAGAGTAAGGTAATAAATGAAACTAGCGCCAAAACTGCGGTTTATAGCCGGCGTGATGTGACAACAATTAAATGCGTTTTTCTCTAAAACTATTGGTAATTTCAAATTAGTGTAAAGAGCAAATTTTATTTTCGTTTAACGTAGAAAATTAATAAAGTATTTAAAAGGATAAATATTGATACTATTATGGACAAACATCCCTCACAATAAAAAATATATTTAAATTACTATTTTTAGACAGAAATATGCTCACTGTATGTTATCCTTAGAAGATACGAATATGCTGTCGCTGACTTTTTTGTAGATCTTATTAAGAGAAATAATACTCTAGTACATTGTTTTCATGTAGGACTTACCATTAAAGCAGCGCATGCATGAAAGTGTCTCAACGGGTAGGACTTTATACATATTTATCATATTTATGTCGAATTACAATAAAATATACATATAATAAACTATATATAACTACTAATTCCCTGAGAAATACTCTACCTAATGGTAAAAACCGCATCAAAATCCGTTGGGTGGTTTAGAAGATCACTTAGAAAGGCCAGACAGAGACGAAATGCGTTCTTATTTTATAAGATATAGAGATAGAGATTTTATGTTTAATATACACCGCTCCACTCCGCGTTGACACGTTATAATTTTATTCGTGACATTTTTATTGAACTTCCATGTCTTGCAAGCATAGGTGAGACATGGTATAAGACAAGAATTCAAGACCTTAGTCTTTAATTTCATTGGGATATTGCTCTTTTCTCTCTCATGTCATATTAGCTGGGCTCTGCGCTCAATCTTCTGATAGTTGCTTAGTTTGTCGAAACATATTTGTTTACCTAGGTAAATGTATTTATCGGTATATTGGAGAGGCTCATTCTCAACGTATAATTGTACTTTGGTGCTGTAGGTCATAACCGTAGTTTCAGATGGCTAGACTTGCGAGCCTGCTAGCTTTAGTTACTTAATACCTCTACCATATGCTGTAATTACTTTCTTTTCTCTGATATAAGCACCAAGTCGTCGGCAGAACGTAGATGGCTTAAATATTTAGTTTTTACTTTTATACCGTTTTATATTCATTCCAGTCAAGCTTGCTTATAATCGACTCTAGTGTGGCTATAAATAGTATAGGTGACAATGGATCCCCTTGCCTTTACGCTCTTCACAGGGAACGAGGAACCGGAACTTTTACTCTTCTTGTATATACTTTTAATTACTCTTATATATTTATTTCCACGTTCTGTGTTGTTAGAGTTTCCCAGATAAAACTGTGTGACACCGAATCGAATGCTTTTCTGTAATCGATATATGCCAAGTACAATGGTCTACTTCTCTCTTGGTATTTTTCGATGAGAAGTTCTAGTGTGTGTATGAGGTCGATGGTAGAGAAGCCTCTTCTAAATCCTACCTGTTCGACGGGTTGTTTTGTTTCTAAAGTAGAGCTATTTTTTTTGGTAAGTATTGTAGAAAATAGTTTATATGTGTATATGTGCGTTCTGAAAATATTTTGTGGCGTTTCCTTTTGTTTTGTGATACTCGGGCGCTTTTTAGTCTTGAAGTGATGGCTTTAATTAAGTTGTCGTAATATTTCTGGACTGGGATAATAAGCTCAGCAAACGTTTGATCTTTCGATATGTAGGAGTGTAGGTTCTCTATTCTTTAAACTTTGTGATTGCTTCTTAGCTTGTTATTGTACGGTGTTGATAGTTAGTAAATTTTGTTCTACTTCTTTTGACATATGTATCATATGATATTGTACCTCTTACTGGCCTGTGATCTGAAGAATAGTTAATGTTCAGTACTTCTATGTTTTTAAACAGATTCTTTTAAGAGGTCGGTATGACAGCACAAAGGCCATTTCATTTTTGATTAGATTTTCCGGTGATCGCCAAGTCCATTTGTTTTTTGGCTTTTTTTGAAAAAAGTGTTTAAAATTCACAGTTTGTTTCCATTGGCGTAATCGATTAGTCTTTGTCCTCTCTCGTTTCTGATTCCATACGAGTGTGATTTCATGATGATGATGAAAAAAAGAGGAACATTTACCTCTTTTTTTGGTATTCCAATTTTAGCATTTAGGTCACCCATTAATATGAAGTCTTTGTGTGCTAATTCTATTGGCCTGTCGCATAGATGTTATCGATTTCATCGCATCGCTTGCTTGTGCAGTGGGGGCGTAGACTCGAATGATGGATAAGCTGGCACTTTCAAGTTTCAGGTTCAACATGGCTACTCTTTCATAAAGGGCGAAATAGCTTTCTATATTAGGTATGTATAAGATGGTGTTTAGCAATAAAACCTACGCCATGTCTTCCGGGAGTGTCAAATACTAATATATTGTGAAACTAGCGGCCCGCCCACGGCTTCGCCCGCTTAAAATACATGATTATTGATTTAATAAGCAGAATTGATTGACAACTCTAATGACTTCTAATATGATTTTTTTTATTACTTTAATCTGTAATATT
>DWLH01001447.1:0-12949 GCA_018249795.1 Heliconius telesiphe telesiphe
CGTATTTTTGTTATTTTTAAAGATGACAAAATAATATTTTGAGATCTTTCCTACTTTAAATAAATTTTTATTTTTATATTTATTTTAATTTGCAACATTGAAAAATTCATATTTAACAGAAAAATATGATATTTTTTTACATATATGTTGCCAAGATCAACAATATAAAAAACAAAAATAAACAAAAACAGAATAAATAACATCAGATCAAGCTGATAAAAAAGAGTTTGTCTAAAGTAAAAGAAATTTTAAAAAAATATACATACAATATGCGACTAATATTAATATTGTATTTTATTTACCATTAAGACATAACATACAATTTTTTTTTTTTAAATTAACTTCATATAAGCATTTATAAATTTCTTATAAATTAGAACATTGTACACTTTAAGTTTATAAATCTATAAAAATAAAATAAATGTGACTTATTATGCTTAAAAAAGTTGCTAACCCACAACAACCCACATAAAAATGGACTGAAGTCCATTTTTCGTTATATTGTGTTCATTTTTTTTAAAATTAAATATACAAAAATATACATCAATTAATATTTATCAATAGCAAAAATATAACCACAGTATAAAGTGTGAGGTCGAAACGACTACATAAACAATTAGAACAGAATTAACCTATATTATATTGAGCAAAAATTGAAAGCTTTATATTGTTCAAAAATCAGATTTGAAGTCAGTACTTCTAATATTTATTTTTATTTCGGAGAAATACAGACGACTTTTTTTTATAAAATAATCATATTGAGTGACCTATATCAAAAAACCTGTGTGATATATAAAAAATAATTTACTCAAACATATATAAGTATATAATAACTCAAATAGAAGAGAAATATCACAACGCAAATTAAAGAGAACCTCCTCCATTTTGAAGTAGGTTAAAAAAGATGACTAACCTATCAAAAACTAACAAAACATTAAAAACATCAAAATTATTCGACTTACAATAACAATGTATACAAGCATTTCCCCGATTCGAACTGAAAATATCTGTCAAAATGACTGAAGATCTAGTGTTTAGATACTCCGTGTTGGTTAAACGGCGGAACTTATCGCCTCTAACGTTTAATCTCACGAGGCGAGGGCATATAAACGAAAATAATTTCAAATCAATGGGAATCGAACTTACAACCATCGTGTTTACAGCCAGACACTGTCCCAAGATAGCTCTAAAAAGGCAATCAATATTAGACGACAAATATGGTATACATATTTTATACATTTCGGGCCATTTAACGGCATTTTTTAAGAAAATCCAATACTTCGATGGGATAGTTTTGTCGTGTGGTCGATTTTACTGCGGCGCGGGCGTACTCCAGTGGATTTACTGAGCTGGGGATCAAAGAAAAAAAAACAAATTAAATTCAACCAAAAATAAAAAAATATATTATTAAACAAAAATTGTTAAAAAATAAATAAACAAAAAATATGTATAAAACAAGATAAATCAAGTATAAAAATATGTATTGTATTTAAACGCCGCCCAAAAATGTATTTATTTTACTACGAATAAAATTCGAAATGTAACCAATTTAATAAAAATATATATAAATGGTCACCAAATTACGTTTCCTAAAATATTAGTAAACGTAAATTGGGGACCATTCATCACCAAAAAGTAGTAGTTCTTTCTATTGACTGCCGTAATAATATATGGATGCCTTTAAAATTCACTTCATATTAAATATTATATATTGTCGCTAAATAGATGTTAATAATATTTTATGTCATAGATTTTTAATTTGGTCTTTTGAAATTAATTAAATTAGATAATCAAATAGTATAGGTATCTCAGTCTTAATATTAAAATCAGCTTCACGCTGTATCCCGCATATAGGTAGGGTAGGTAGAGGGAACCAACTGTTAATGTTCGAATTTTTCGAGGCAGTGCGTGTTGAGTGGCGAAACTCAACGCGAGGCTTTTGCCTTAGGGCCAGAGCGAAGAAATAAAAATATTAATAAATAATACGCCATTCTCGTGAGTGGGGATCAAACCCACAACAGTCGCGTTATAGTCACGCAAAATATGGCAAACTGACGTAGCTTGATGAGAATGTATGTCGGTTTCCAGAGGCGCGGGTTCGAGTCCCGCTACGTTCAAATTTTCGTACGTTTTCTAAATAAGTAGTTTTTCTTTCCTAAGTGTGGAATAACACTTTTAAGATGTTAAAAATGTTACTGCTTATAAAAAACCAATAGATTTTGGACAAAACATGTTTATTCTTTATATGAAATGCTTTATTTAGTTTACAATATAGTCATCCGAACGTTCTAATAATACGAAACTCTTCTGATTTTTAATAGTTTCAAATTAGTGAGATTTTAAATATATGAATAGTACCTTTTTACATTTATTTACTATCTATATAACTTACAAGTTACAACCACATTTACTACTTTCATAGAACACTATTAATAAAAAAAATATAAACAATTAGCATATAACTTTAGGGGTCGAAAAGACCTAAAAAATGACCAAACCTGAAAAACACCACTTTCAAATATCAAATGAATCAACTATCAAAAATGAATAGAAATAAAATGAACTCAAAACTAACAAACTCACTACCAACCTCATATTTTGCACGTGTGCAAGTTTCCTCCACTCCTTGCGTTCTATATGTTGAAATAATATCATTACTGCTGTAAGATCGCAGTTTGCCGAGTTCACTGCAAGGTGGAGGGCTGAGTCACCACCTTTTATATCCTAAAACGGAGAGAAAGGATTGAAAAAGTTGCTTTTGATTTTTTTGTTAGGTTATCCATAAATATTATTGTCAATGTAAGTTCCGGTACTGTCAATGAAGTGTCTTAATACTAGCTTCCCTCTTCCTATCCTGCTATATGCGGGATACAACGTAAAGCGTGAAGAGGCATTGGGTGTTGAATGGCTCTACTCAACATCGCGCTTTGCCGTGTTACCAGAGAGGGGAAATGAAAATATTAAATAATTCACTTCAACTCATGGGAATCAAACCCACAACCGTACCATTTACACGCTCGTGCCACTCCGCACTGACGGTTTTAAATATTTAAATTTATATAAAACTAGTGTCTACCAGAAAGGTTTTAACACAAATGTACCTGGTCACTTGTAACTGATTCTTTTCCCTTTTAGAATTATAATTTGAATGTAGAACGTCCACGGCACTACATTGTGGGAAGTGTTTGGCGTCCCGTCGAGTGTTGGGTATGTATACATACACAGAGACCAGTCGTGGCGCAACTGTAAACGTGACAGGTTGTGGGTTCGATTCCCATTCAAGCAATATTTAATATTTTCATTTTCTTCGCTCTGGTCAGGCAAGGCAAAACGCGGCGTTGTAGTCCCCCCCTTCAAAACGCAATGCCTTCAGAATCCAGCGAAAGGTCCTCACCTTCCGCTGGATTCCATAGCGCAAAAGCGGAGTGTCTTACTGGACACCCTCTGCCTGCTACATGCGAGATACAGCGTGAAGCTGAAAAAAATAATACTCACCCCTTTCCACAGGTCTGCGTGTGCATGTCGCAGTAGCACGTGTAGTATGTGCGTTTTGGGTGCACTCGCACTGTGCTTAGCACAGCACACGTGCAACGCCGTGTAACCTGTATAGAGTGAAAAAAAAAGAAGATATATTAGTTATTTAATAAGTTAAAGGTGTAGATGTATAGATTATAATCAAAGAAACGGACGTGCGACTGTAAACGCGACAATTATTTTGTTGTGGGTTCGATTCCTATAAGAGGATATGAAATATTTAATACTCTCATTTTTCTCACTTTGGTAACGAGGCAAAGAGCAGCGTTGAGTTCCGTTGATTGGGCGGAAAGTGGAGAATGTGTCTTAATGAGAGGTGGACTATCTTAACACTAAGTTCCCATGTTTCCTCTGCCTACCCTGCTATGTGCGATGTGCGTGAAACCGACAAAACTGGTATAAAATGATTATTTATTTAATTTGTAATTTTAGTTTTCAAAGATTAAATATTGTCTTTTATATGAAAAATACAAGGCAAACAGGTTTTTAAAACGGTAATTTTATTAGATCATGAAAATTATTTAGCGTATCTAAATAAATAATTGTATAGTACAAGCAGCCAGCAAGCAGCAGCGCGGGCCGCTAGTTGTATATGAAATCAAATATATATATTCCAAAAAAATAAACTAAAATAGGTTAACAAAACTCGGCCTCTTTAGCGATTCAATTTATGATGCTCGTATTGAATGCTTGAAATTGTTTCTTTTGAATATTACGACTTATTTTGCAATCCTAGGGGATTAGTAGTAGATAGTTGTAGGCAACTGCGTAATAGATATGAACCTGCACTCACCGTCAGCATTAGTATGGTGTATGTTGAACAGCGGGATATCGTTATCATCACGCACTAGCTCGCTAAGAACCTCCGCGCACTCGTCGCCGGCGCGTGCGCATGCTATTAGAAGAGTGTCACCTAGTGTGTCTACCTGTAGGCAAAAATTATGGAATATTTCAAATTTTGAGCCTATTATGCACTTTTTAACATTATAAGAAGTACTTAATAAAGAAAACGAATAAAAAGTTGAACGTAGCGGTATTTAAATCTTTATCTATAATAAATTTTTTTTGTCCAAACTTTTATAATTTTTCATACGTTCTCATAATAAGTATTATTCCTAAGTGTGGAATAACACTTTTAAAATGTTGAAAAATTATTTAAAGTGTTATTCTACACTTGGGAGCGAAAAGTGTTTAAAAAGCGTATAAAAACTATGAACCCGCGCTTCTTGTTTACCTACCTGCCCTATCGCTCTAACCACAAATCTGCATATTATATTATGTTATATATATATATATATATATATATATATATTATGTTGTTATATTATTTTTGTATTGTCTCATTTATAAACAGCAACATTATCTCATTTATAAATAATTAGACGTGCCTCCATGACGTAGTGAATAACGTAATTTTTCAATTGCACAAGTATTTTTGTAGTTATTAAAAAATAATAATAAAATATAAACACTATTCCGAGTGAGAATCAAACTCACAACCATCAATCTAAGACTTTATATATATATTAAATATGCTTTCAATAATTTATGTAAACACATTTTTAATTACTTTTTGTATACAAATTCTAATTTCAACTATATATATATATATATACATATAGTACTACTTTTAATCTGCGGCTTCGAACCGTGGTAAAATGGACATAAGTATACCATATAGCAATCCTCGATAAATGGACTATATAACACATAAAGAAACTTAAAATTTAACCACTAGTTACCGATATTAGCGCGTACAAACAAACAAACTTGATAATCTCAGTAAATTGGCATATTGGCCTGGTCGGTTTCCAGGAGGCGCGGGTTCGAGTCCCGCTGCGTTCAAATTTTTATACGTTTTCTAAATAAGTAAATTGGCATATATTTACCTCAGTAAAAACAAAATCGGTCGTCGGTCTGTACGCCTCGCTCCGCGTCACCGTTCTGATACACTGTACTATGTATCTTGTCAATAGTGGCCTGTGATAGCATCTTAGTACAGCTAGCTTCAATATGCTTAGACCTGGAAATAAATAAATAAACAAATAAATCAGCTTCACGCTGTATCCCGCACATAGCATATATTTATATATTTAATTAATTAAAAATAATTTAAATAAATACTCCCGCTATAGTAAGACCATCCGCGGCGTTGTGTTCCTTTATAACACATGAAGTAAGCGGTAAATAGTGTCTTAACACTAGGTTTCTTGTTTACCCAGTGCGAAAAAGTAACGGGATTCCTTTCTGTATTCGGAGATGAATATACATATATAATTCTATTACTATTATGTTATCTTCACACTGTACCACTTAGATAGCATAGTAGGCGAGGGAACCTGGGAACCTAGCGTTGATAAACTCTGTTCCCATTAAGTCACTTTCGTTCCCCACATTTAGCCGAATTCTAAGCATTGCGTGTTGGTCGGCGGAATTTATAAATAAATAATATATAAAAAAGAAATATAGTCCTTTTCAATCATTTTCTTCCTATAGGCTCAATTCTTAAGATTATACTAAAACTAGATTAGACGAGTGGATTCAAGTCCGTTGCCTCTAAAACAATACTTAAATTAAAAATAAAACTTACCAAAGTCATCAACAAACAACAGCGGCTTCAAAGCTAGCACCTTTTCACAGATCAAGCTGAAGATAGCCAAGTTCATGTTTTCGTCTTTATCATTTGACAGATTCAGGAGAGCATGATGGAGGACTCTGAAAGAAATGAAGGAAATGAAAACAAAAATCATAAGCAATTTTAAATATTAGAGGCCGTCGCGGCGCAGTGGCCTATAAACACGTCAGTTGTGGGTTTGATTCCCTCTCGGGGGAGTAAATTATTTCTTTTTTTCACACACGAAATGTCTCAACAATCGTCGAAAAGAAGGGAAAGCCAGGTTGGATTACTTTACTTACCACTCGGGATAATAGTTAAATTATTTACGATTCTCTAGTATTCACACTTCTATATTTTATTATTATTATGCTGAGGAATTTGTATGGTTGAACGCGCTAATCTCAGGAACTAGTGGTTCGAAGTGAAAAAATCTTGTTGTGTTGGGATAGTCCATTTATCGAAGGAAGCTACAGGCTATATCACGTCACGTAATCTTTTTGAATGTGTCATGTGCAATACACAATTGTTAGTTAATAATTGTATTTATTCAAACGGGCTATTAGTAGTAAATGATAGCAGACTGGCACTGGGGTTGTTAACCTAGGGTTAAGACATTTTGTTTCCATTAAGACGTTTCCCACTTTCCACCACATTCTAGATGTATTGACTCAACATCCCACCGAGTGGGAATCGAACTCATAACTTGTCAACGTTTACAGCCGCACGCTTGTGCCCCTGCGCCGCGAGCGGCCTGTACGCAACATTACCTCATTAATTAGATTCGTCATTACAAAGTATATCGTTTTTAAAGTATAATTCTAGAATGCACTTCTTAGATAGCATCTATGAGTAACTTGATAACGCCTATCTGGATTACAAGAAATGTGATTCAATTTTAATATGACAATAAGCGAAAAACAATAAAAAATACATTGTTTCGCAGTAGAAGAGTATTGATTTTAATAGCGATAGTGGGTTCCCCGTAGGGAATGGGATGCCCGTAGGGAAATGATTAAATATAAATTTATTTTCATTTCCCCGCTCTGAACAAAAGGCGGCGTTGAGCTCCGCCACTCTACATACAATATTTTAAAAATAAATGTCTTAACACTAGGTTCTGGCGCCCTAGGGGTACACAGTTATGCGAGTGTCAAGTTGTTTAAGAAAAATTGTAATTTTTAACAAAAAAAACAACCGACTTCAGCCGGATCTCAAAATCAGAACATAACCAAACTTTCATCAAACTACCCTTTAAGTAGGATATACTTTCTTCTATTTCTTCTTAATCTAATAAAAAAAGGAATCATCGAAATCGGTGGGTGTGATAATGAGTTATTGCTAATTATATACTTAATCAAAAAAAGAATCATCATCCAATCAAAAGTTCATATATATATATATATATATATATATATATATATATACATACTAGCGGACCCGTGCGGCTTCGCCAAAGAAGCCAATTAAGAATAATAAGTATGAAAATGAACAGAAATAATAAGTAAACGTAACTAAAGAAAAATGTTAATAAAAAAAAACTATACAAAACCAGCTATATTTATCAACATATAATAAATATTTAAAAGTATTAAAATTTAATATAACACGAAATATAATCTAAACTATAATAAAACACTAAAAAATAAATAATGCTATACGAATACATATATATGCTGTCGCCGACTTTCATATACATTTTTAAAGGATTACAATAAGTTCGTTACAATATATGATTTTGGCGTAACTTTAAACATTTACGCAGCGCATGACCGTTGTACTCCCGTATTTTAAAATTTTGATATCTTCTAAATTACCAATTTCTGTGATATGCTGTAAACGCCAATTTTTGAAAATAGTTTCGCAATTGTCCCTTCTTTATTTGTAAACACAAAATGGTTACTGTGGGTTATTCTAAGAGCCGCCCTCCCGCTCCTGGCCTTTCAAATCAGTGATATCTTCTCAATTATTTATTAGAATGTTATACAGTAAACTATAATCTAGAAATACTAAAAGTGACTGTTATATTCATTTCTATAAGGATCAATATCAAATTATAGAAAATACATACAACAAAAACCCGATAAATATAAAGTAAATTCATTAAAATGGTTACTTTTGCTCAACTTTCAGCGATAAACATATACCATCGCGGACTATTTTAAACATTATTTAAAGGACAATATTTTTATAAAACATTGTTTTTATGTATCTCATAAGGTGGAGTCAGCGCACGCCATGTATGCGTTCAGGAAGCTCGTTTTGGGTGACGTTTTCTTAAAAAAACAAACAAACTTTGCAAACCGTTGCTTAGCAACGGACGATTGTTATTAACATGGCAGAATAAATTTCCTGTCAAATTAAAAAGTATTTTAATATCTTAGTATATATCAACAATTTTACAAATATGAGAAAAAAAAGTAACCTATGTTCATCCGAAGACCCTCAAATATCTCTATGAGTATTTTATCACAATTGAATAGCGGTTTGGCCCTGATTGCGTAAAAGACAGACAGACAGACTGTCTGTCGGTCTAGACAGTTACTTTCGAATTTATAATATAGGTATGGATATTTCAGAAAGAGGTAACAAATATTAAAAATATACTCAATCGAATTGATAACCTCCTAATTTTACGGAAGTCGACTAAAACATAAAAGAGTTCTTTGTAAATTGAGACGAGACGAGTTTGATAACAAAGTTTCAAGTTCAAATCTCAAATCTTTCTTTCTTATTTATTATATAAAAGATTATTATTTTTGTTCCATTTGAATATTACAAGCACTTTGGATAGTCAAGTTATATGTATATAAATGTCAGTCGTGTCAGTCCTACAGGAAGCTACTGTCGATTCGGAACTTAGTTCTGCTGAGAAGACCCGACAAGAAGCTGAACCGTTCCTCATTTTGAAATAAGCGTATAGCAGTCATTTCAAATAGGTCGCGGCATCCTTACATTATATTAGAAAGTTTGATGGAATCGAAAACGAATCTCGAGGACACTTAATAAAAATGTTTTTTTTACAGCTTCACGTTTTAAAATTGCTCGAATTCAAGACAGTGTTGGCGATACTTAATGCTGTGAATTATTTTTAATTATAGTAATTAAGGTTATATGAAGTCATCTTACATCCATTTGATCAATATCTAAACAATCAAATAAAACGATAACGTGTTACACATATTACGAGGCGAGTGCGGGATATAGCGTGAAGCCAAAGATAAAATAAAAATAATAAGTATTTTTTTTTTTGCCTAAATAACATATGCATAGTTATTTATGGTTTTATCTTTAACAGATAAAAATCTAAGATACACTACAGATTAATATCTCACAGGAAAACATTTCGTGTATTAAATATATGAATATTGAAAAGTAAATTAATTTATGAAATTTAATAGGTTAAGCCCACACTAAGTGCTACCAGTACCTGTAAATGAGCTTAAACTAGAATGGTATACTGGTAACCTTTGAAGAAACCTACCCCACTATGAGAGGAAGAATCTAATAAAGCTGTTTTTTTGCTTTTAATTATGCAAATAGTATTTCAACATTTGTTTTTAATAAAAACCGGATTACCGAAAACTTAAGTCGAAACAGTCAAAACTATTTAAAATTTAAATATACAAAAATATTTATCATTATTTATTTGTTTACTATTTTTTTCAAGTGTTATTCCACACTTAGGAAAGAAAAATACTTATTAAGAAAACGTATCAAAAATTATATTTATTCGTTATTTTTTTTATTAAAAAATCTTTAAAACTTTATCAGCTGCAATGACGTCAGTGTTATTGCAATATACAATATCTTATCTAATCGTATTTATCGTATCTTTTATAAAACATACTTATAGATTATATATATACGTCATTAAGACGTTGACACTTGGGTAGTGTCAAATTGACACTTGAAAGTTGTCGTTTTGTATAAATAAATTCGTTTGGCTGGTCTTATTATACCACTATGCGTCTGAAAGGAGAGAGAAGTTAAAAGAAAAGTTATATTTATTACTTTTGCAAGTTTTGCATATTTTATATGATGCGCGAGACGCATGAAGATAAATAATAACAGGTTTATTTCTGCAATAAAGTAACTTAAGCTATAAAATAGAAGAATTATTGATTTTTTTACCTTCACTCTGTATCCCACAAATGAGTAAGGTAAGAAGACGGAACCTAGAAACCTATTCATAAGACGCTCCGCAATTCTCTTCTTTACGAATACACTTTCATTCCCCTCTTTCCGTCGAATTGTTGAGTGGCAGAACTCAACGCCACGCTTTGTTTGCTTATCAATGCGAGAAAATGAAAATATTAAATATTTCCTTTCCTCGTGTGGGAATCGAACCTACAACTTGCCGCGTTTACAGTATCACGCTTGTACCTGGTTGGCTTATATCAATATATGGTTGGTTTTATAATCTATATTACGCAGGTTCAAACCTTATTACGTTTTAATTTTGGTATAGATAAACTCTTTACCAATCATTTGTTAAAAGCAAAATTACAAATAAAACAGAAAATAGTCCAAAACTTAAAATACAAATGACTAATAAAGGAATATAACAGAAACCCCTCTGCCCACCTCGTCATGTGCCGAGTACAGCGTAATAAGCTCAATAAATAAGTCATATTAAAGGAATGGAACAAAAACACTTACCCATAAGCAGTTTTGAAGTCCATATTGGCTATATTGTAGCACAAGCTCTTCCGATCATCAATCTTCAATTTCCGTATGTGCTCTTCAAGTACCGCTTTACAAGACTTCCTGTTCATTTGACAGCATTCTTTCTTAGAGAAATCCGTTGCAATTTGCTTCTGAAGATCCTTGAATTGCTTCATTGACATTGAGGACTTCTCTCTATCTTTTTTCTTATCTGTGTCCTTATCAGATTCAACGTTATCTACAACACAACTGGGATACTCATCAATAGTTGGAATATCTTGGTATTTTTCATAATCACTATTGTACATTGGTGACGAAGTTTGCGGAGACAGAGTGTAATCTGTGGTGGGATAGAATGAAGCTTGGGAATCAGACATTGGGCTTGGAACATTTTCGGAACGAGGTGGGGTAAGGAATATCGATGGTTTCTCCAATTGCTTATCCATGATTGCCCAATCAATGTCGTAATCGAACGTATGGCTTGTTGTCGAGAATTCCTCTACAGGATTTAGGGTAGGAGTAGAGCTTACAGGGCTGGTGTAAATTGGGGTACTAATTTTCTCATAGCTATCTTTCATGAAATCCAAGAGGATATCATCAGATTTGTCTTGATCCTCGTTGATATACTCTTGGGCTATTTGCCAACGGTCTACTTGTTCTTGTTGAGAGTTTTGGGCGAAGTTCGTGACGCTCATGTCGACAAGCTTGAGCGCTGTCTCTATGTCGGTGCATGTTTCTGTTCGTGAATTCGAATTGACTATCACTTGACCCCCTGAGAATGTCTGTCTGTTTATCTGGCTGATCTGGAAATTAATTGATTTTAGGTCAACTTTGTGTTATAAAAATGCAAAAAAAAGGTAAGTAAATATACTGTTTTAATAATAATATTATTATATATAGCACATGAAAAAAAAATATACAATTTACATAAAAAAAGGGACATGTAGGTACTTATGTAGGTACTTAAATTAACATGTGCAATGGCGGCCTTATCACTACAAGTATCTCTTACAGGCAACCATAAATATATACATACTCGTACATACATACATACATACATACATACAAATAAATACTTACATACTAAAATAATACGGAAATGCATATGCTCAGCGGCGGTAAGTGTATTAGTGGTCGTGGGAAATCGCGCAACTGCGTACCATCTGCGTTGACGCGAGACGCCAGTACAGCCTCGGTAGGTTACGGGCTTGGGCACCACCACTGACGCAGACACTCCAACCGGATATCCTCCGAGGGGTTCTGTCGTCGCTATTCCCGCAACTTTACACCACCCAGTATGAAAGATAATGTTGCACCACCGGTGGAGGAGTAGGAGCTCGAAGAGGCTGTACGCCGATCTCGGCACAAGAGCACCGCCCCGGTCGGGCGCTAAGCATGGCATCCCCGGTGGGGGCTAACTCTGGCCCTGAACACCCTTGGGCCCAGAGTGCGAGGTCTATTCACTGCTTGTCTGGCTTAAGCCATAATTCCACAGCGGTGGAAGAGAGGCAGGTTAGTCCTCATCAAGAAGGAGGGTCGCCCGGCGGATTCAGCCTCCGCCTGCAGGCTCATCGTGCTCTTGAGCGAGATCGCCAAGCTCTTCGAGCGTATTATAGCCAGGCGGCTGCAATACCATCTAGAGGGGACAGGTCCGGACCTCTCGGAACAACAGTATGGCTTCCGTAGGGGGCGTTCGACGGTGGATGCCATACTGGAGGTGAAGTCCCATGCGCAGGATGCGGTGGCCCGGGGCGAAGAAGTCTTGGCGGTGTCTTTAGACATCGCCAACGCCTTCAACTCCCTGCCCTGGCCCTGCATTAAGGAGGCACTCGTATATCACCGGGTGCCTCCATACCTTACCTGTCCGGGAAGTCTGTGATCTTTCCGGCTCCTGTGGGAGGTGGGAGGAGTTTCATGTATCGGCCGGTGTTCCACAAGGATCGGTGCTGGGTCCGATCCCCTGGAATATCGGGTACGACTGGGTGCTGCGGGGTGACACCATGGCGGGGATCAAGGTCCTCTTTTACGCCGACGATACGCTGGTAGAGGGCCGTACAAGTATTACGTAAGCAGTTTTTTTTGCAACTATTGACCAACACCCCCCCCCCCCCCCCCCCCCCATGTCATATCAAG